>JAMXBB010000010.1:99767018-99834357 GCA_024138015.1 Lumnitzera littorea
TACATACATATGTTATTAATTATACTTTATTAGTTAACATAATATATATTATATGTATATGTTAGTTTAGTATTAGTTCTTATATAAGAGTATTATATGGAATTGTTTTATTTTGGTAGGTAGTTATAGGAGTTGTTAGGATTAGGTATTTTTACTAGGATTTGATCTTGTTTAAGGATTTTTCATATAGAAAGTTGTTTTTTTTTTTTAAATTAATAAAAAATCCTTTTTAAAATTTTTTTAGGACTTTTAGTGAATTTTTTATAAAATAACAACACTCAAGTGTTAGGACCCTTTAGATTTTTTTTTTTAAATAAACTGAACAAATTAAAAACATAAACTCAGGCAGTTTACAAAATTAAAATAGATCAACACATTAAAGTTTTCGGAAAGAACTACGATCGTCTGATCCCAGCTAGCGGGTGTGTAGGTACCTTCCAGGTGACAATAAAATATGTAGAAACTTAGGTTCTTTATTTTATTTTATTTTTTTATTTTTTCTTTAAAAATATTATAATTAGAAGAATAATCCTAATTTCGGTAAATAGATAGTAGTACCCGTTAGGGTTTAATAGGTTAGCCTCCAAACTCGGAATTCTCTGATTCTTCATTCAAAATTGAAGTCAAAGACCGATAGCTAAATCATAATCAATTCACCCAATTGTTTACGATTTCTTTTCTTTTCTCGATTTCGGTCGAGTGGCAAGTCCAAAAATTATTTTTAATAAAAAACCGGAATTTCTCAATTTTTTTAGTTGATGATTAATATTAAATAAGTTAGGGTTTAATATTAATCGAAAATGGGGAAATCAATTTTAAATAAAAGAAATCGAAAATCAAGCTCGACACTATCATATATGATTAAATTTAGTAGAAACCTAGTAATGTGAGATTAATGAATGTGTTGAATCTTCTGTATTTTGATGTTGAAGGCAATGATGTTAAGGGGTCAAAGACTACAACTTTGATAAGCGTGCTCATAGTTGATATAACAACATTCAAATTTTGAGGAAAGTTGAATAATATATATGATTAGACTCATAAAATTTAACTGAACCAGCATTCTACTAAGTCTTAGATAGTTGGTGACGTCAACATGGAGACACAATGCACCATTTAATTTGATGGATCATATCATGGGAAACTGTATATATATTATTACTCTTAAAGTTATTATAGTCTAGTGGTACAAATATTGATTTCTTTATGGGATGTATTAAATTCAAACGCTCCTCCCCCAATTAAAATAAGTAATAGTTGGTAGAAAAGAAAAAAAATTCCAGCAACTATTAAATGCATTGCATACCTACATTGATATAAAAAAAAAACTACCTCAATTGCAACTAATAATTTAAATAATTCCGACAAAAAAAAAAGAAAATGCTAAGTAATGAAGATTGCAATTTCCTTTATACCAATCGGGCTTTCTACTAAGTCTTTAATTGAGTGATTATAGTAAGAATAAATTTTCCAAAATTATGTCATTAATATAGACCAACAACTCAAAAATGTTATTACCATAACTTTCAAAAATAAACAAAATAATTTAATCTATATTGGTGAAATCTATAATCAAGTAAGCAAATAGTCAGGTCAATTTCATTTTTGTGAGTAGCTCTATAATGATATTTGGAGTTCAAAATATTGAATGCTCTAGCAAGCTTTAGTGCTAGTCTTCAAGATACATTGGACTATAGGAGGTTACATGATTAATCATATACTTGCATCAAGGAGAACCATCTATTTGAACTAAATCTTGTGTGGTGTATGTGAATAATTTGGTATAAACAGAAAGTGTAGGTTGTTGGACAAAGGAAACTAATGATTCATTTCTTTTTTTTTTTTTTTTAAGTGGGAGGAGGTTAACACAAGAAAAAAGCATGTAAAGGATTTTGGGGGAAAAAAAAAAGTGAAGGAAATGTGTTAAAAATATAGAGTTGGGTTGACGTGCACTTAATATGTATTGAAGTTGAAATATTTTTAAAATATATTTTCTGCGATCTAAATTTATATTAGATCTTTCCTACCTAATATGGGCTCTTCGACCAAAACTAAGGATAATAATTTTATTTTCTCTTTTCAAAAAACAAATTGGATCCACCATCAATTAAAAGTTGGAAATAAAAATTTGTTAAAGTTTACTATGGTAGTATTTAGTTACGCAATTTTTGTGACACTTTATTGGAAAAAAAAAATTGTCTTATGTTTTGCTTTGTGATTAGATAAAAAATTAGGTTGATGAACTGGATAAAATACTCAAATTTTGTCCTATTCATATCATGGTATAAAAATGAAATTTGCTAAAAAAAATATTTTTTATTTTTCAAAATAAAAAATATTTTTTTTAGCAAATTTCATTTTTATACCATGATATGAATAGGACAAAATTTGAGTATTTTATCCAGTTCATCAACCTAATTTTTTATCTAATCACAAAGCAAAACATNTCGGTTCTTTTAAATATCCTCTGATTATAAGGACTGTACAATATTATAAAAACTTATTAAGTTAATTATACGAAGAATTATTTTTTAATATAAATTTTATATTTAGTATTATACAAATCAAATATGATATAATAAACTCCATTCAATTCTTCGTATACTTATCCTGTCAAGTTTTATTAATCCAGTTCAGTCCTTATAATCAAAGGCTATTTAAAAGAACCAATCTTACTAATAAAGCACCATATAACATTAGCTTGAGGTATAAGGTCTTATTGAACCACTTTATTTCACTAAATAGCTCACCAATGAGCCTATGAGTGCTTGTACGCGCATGCCTAGCACATTTTTCACACTTAATTTGTATCCACTTTGATCAAATGGTGATGGATGTACGTTACTGCAGTGTCTTCACTTCTCAAACGACAAGCTTGAAGCCCAGGCCAGTGAAATGCATCGTTATCTCATATAGCTGTATGCAAAATTAAATGTTGAAGAATAAATTACACGTTTGGCCAAAAAGAAAAAAAGATAAGGTAAAAAAGAATAAATTACACGTTTGGATGTAGGAGTAGGACCTTTTTTTTTTTTTTTTCTTCTTCTTCTCCTTTGTTTTCTTTTCCTTTAAATTTTTTTTTTTTTTTTTTTTTTGCCAGAGTGGATATGTTTGGTGAAACATTTTAGAATAGAAAACCTGGAGGAATCTTATAAGGTTGAACAGGTCTTAAAATGAATATTATAAGTAATAAAGATAGGTTCACGCCTGAAATTATGAAAGTCTTTCTTTAAGGTAGCTTAGATTGTATAACTTTAACCTGACATTATCTTGGAACTTAAAGATTATAAATTGCAAGATTTAGACATACACAAATACACATATATAAGTATATATATCGATGCTGGGGGACAATGCAAATTTGTTATGAGGAAGGGGAAACTTACCCTTTCTTAAATTCATTTTAAAATTATCCTTGAAAAGTCGTTTATTCCTTATCACAGTCATATAACATATTGTATGAATAAAAGAATTTTAATTAATAGATAATTGAAAATATATTAAAACAAAAAACAAAATTTTCATATAGCATGGGATGCCCATGGAGTACTCACGAAGACCGGGGCTAAAAGAAGAAGATCATGCATTTCCCATGTTTCCTTTTGTGAAATGTGTAATGAATCTGTAAAAATGTGAAAATTTTTACTCTTCTTTTTTTTTTCCTTTGAATAAGTGTCTGAAAGGATCAATAATGAGGATTCATTTTTTCGGTGCGCTCATCAGAATGTGAGATTAATGAAAAATGAACGTTTACTTTATTGAGGAGACTTGACAAGTATCCTTATATACATATTAATATTAACCCTATACAAAATTCTTATGGGAGCGGGGATCCATTCTTGTCTTCATTTAGATTAATCCATTTTATAAAATGTTTTGATATAATTGAATTTATAAATATTGAAGCAACTCAACTTACTTGATGGTTGAGAAAGACTGGCCATTTTTAGCAGCTCATTGGACTACACAACTAAGACCATGTTCATTGGTAAGGAATTCATTTCGCATTCCTAAGTGCCAAATCAATATATTAAGAAACTCTCTTCTAAAAAAAAGTCACTACCTTATCCCTAATTACTTTACAAAAGTTTCTTACAATTTTTTATAAAGTCTTCATGAGTCCCAAAAAAAAAAAAAAAAAACAGTCAAAGATGCCTAGGCTTTGCCCATGTGTTGCCCAATAGCACCCTTAGAGCCCATCCATTTCCCAAGGTTATAGATGGGAGCATTGGTATTTCATAGTTTGAGCTAGAATTTTTGGATTTATGAAAGACAAACAAATGCAAAAGCATTTGCCAATAATATTTTCATTAAAACCAATCAAAATTCAAAAAAGAAAAAGAAAAGAAAAGAAAAGAAAAGCAACAATCCTAACCAAAGTAACGTGCCTTAAGAAAGAGACACTGTGCAATGGTTAAAACATGGCAGTTGAGTTTCTTCTGCCTTGGTTAACATGTCAAGAACTTCTGCTGCACATGCTCTAAGAAATTAGACCTTGCATAGTTATAAGTGGTTAGACTTTCAATCTTTTTTGTGGTATCGAAAATTTGTAACCAATCGGTACAAATACTTTCTCCAACACGGAGGAAATACATTTGAATTTTCTCTCCTCCATCTCTCATGGTAAATATTGAGGCAAAAAATTATTTTTATTAGTTGATATATATAAGAATTGCATTTATTTAAATATTATGATTATTAGGCATAAATAATTTTAATTTAACTATATATCTTTTTCCTGATGGTTGATTAAGCTACCGGGTGAAAATGAATATAAATTTCATAGTTTTTAAAGAAGCTAGATAATCGACAGATTTGATCAAGCATAAGTTCTAAGGTTTATTTATTTATTTTTTCCCAACCTAAGGTGGTTAAAACTATAAAAGGCTAATAGTAAGTTCTAATTCAAACTTTAAAACCTGCCCCTTCAGGTGAGATATGGAGGAATACTTCCTGTTCCTCCTACAATATGCCTCACCATATTCTGCCATCAACTCAACCTTATCACTTTGCTAGGGCAATCATTTTAACATGCGTTTTCTATTATAGAAAGAGCTAAATAGGATAAGACCAGTATACCATCAATAGAACACAGTTTGCTAACTCGTAGACGGGATACACTATCTTCTTTAGATACCTTGATACCAAATTTAGGACAATGGAAACGAGAAGTTTTTGGTATTATCCCACAAAAAAAAAAAAAAAAAAAAAACTCAAGTCCTAAGAAGATTAGAGGATATTGACTGAAAGTTGGATTCTGCCCCCTCTCATTATCTTATTGACTTAAGGAAAAAGTTGAAATCAAATCTAAATAATATCCCAATTAAAGAAGAATGGTTATCAATGCGTTGGACAAAGGATGGTGAGCAAAATACCTCATACTATCATGCGAAAGTGCAAACAAGGAGGGCAAAGAATCGAATATTAGATTAAAAGATGAATATAACAAATGGATGTTTGAGGAAGAAGAGATAACAGACCATATTACAAGCTATTTTGCTAAGAAGCTTAGTGCCACCTTACATAATCCAATTGAAGATCACATAAGATATGGAGTAGATGAACAAATAAAAAATGTGTTAGCAAAACCATTACAAAAGGGAAAAGTATACCAAGCCCTTTTGAGTATTGGATCTTGGAAGTCTCCGAAGAATGATGGTTTCCACTCTTATTTCTTTGAAAAATGTTGGTCATTTCTGGGAAGTTGAGTAAAACAGCTTATCGATCACATTTTCTGTACTTGAGAACTTTCTAAGCAATTGAATCAAACCCTCGAATGTTTCATTTCAAAATAATTAGGGGCCAATTCAATTAAGATTATTCGGTCAATAGGCCCATGTATAACTTTATATAAGGTCATTACGAAGGTCTTAGTGTTAAGACTTTGACCTTATTTCAATAAAATTATTCACTCAGTGCAATGCAATTTTATTCTGGGTAGTAAAACAACTGAATTACATCTTAGTAATTGAGTTGTGGAAAATAGAGAAAAATTAGATGATAATCAAGATTGATTTAGAGAAGGCTTATGATACCATTGAATGGGATTTCATCTATAGGACTCTTTATAGTTTTAATTTCCTTTGTTATAGCTATTTTCATTCAATTCATTAACTAATAATTGATAACACTAATGAAACATCAATATTATTACAAGGGATGTTTGGTTTTAGTTTGTGACCATACATTTTCTTCTATATATGTATGTCGATCTGAAAATATAATATTTTACATATCTACATTTTTTAAAAGAAAAATAAATGTAATATTCTAATTGAAAATACTAAAAAGACTTTGTACTTAGTTTAGAGCTTTTCAGATTTAGTCACAAAATAATCATTTATGTTGTCTTATTGTAATTGATTTTCCATATTTCCTTTCTCTTTAGAAGCAATATCGTAAGATAATTATGATCTTTGCCATATAAACTATACACTAAATTTGGCTTTTAAAAAAGTAATATTCAAATTGAAAATACTAAAAATACTTTGTGCTAAGCCTAAAACTTTTAAAATTTAGTCAAGTAATCATTTATCATACTAGAAAAACGTTTATCATAAATATTAGAATCAATGTTTCCATATCGTAAGTTTCCTATGATATCATAGTTTTCAAATTAATCTCAAATTTTTCAAGGTTTTCCTTTATATGTAATCAGACAAAATAATCCATCCTGCAATTCTCATTTTGATGTTCGAATTTGAATATAAATGGTAAACTAATGTCTTTGAATTTTTTTCATTTATATTTATTGTGTTGTAGTTTTATAGTAACTAATAAGATTAGCTTAATATGTTGTTGGATTAAATCGTGATGTAGAGGAGTTGTCTTCACCAAGGAATGTTTTCATATAATGGATATTAATTTTTCACTTATGTTGACTACCAACATGCACCCTCATTGACAAAATAAGAGAATTTAGTTATTTGTTTATCATAATTGGTATCAGTGATAGCTAAAACATATTACTAGTATCAAATGTAATTGTATCATCAATTAATGATTTAAAATTTTAAATTAATGTGAATTGATATTTTACCACATTTAATTGATTTTCATTATGGATAATGAAAAGTTTATGTAGAGGCATATAATTGATAAGAAGCAATAGTTTGTATTTATATAAATATATGAATCACTTAATGTTAATAAATATTTTAATGTGAATTGATATATATTTTACCTTATCTAATTGAAAAAATACTATATATAAAGTTAAGCAATTGATCAGAAGCAACAGTTTGTATTTCTGTAACTATATTGATTAGTCAATTTTAATAAATATTTTGATGCGATGGGTAGTTTATAGTGTTTAATTGATTTTTATTATGGACAATAAAAAAATATTATATGTAGAGGTAAGCAATAAGCACTAATTTGTATTTATGTAAATTAGTTAATGTTAATAATTTTTTTTTTCTTTGGGTCAACTATAAGAGAGGGGATTTAAACCTTAGTCTATCTCGATGGATGATGTTAATAGTTAATTAGGTTTATAATTTTGACAATTAGACCCAAATTTAATCTCGTGATCTCCATAATCTCATATTTTATGGAGACAACCTAATCTACCCCTCAATTAGGTTTATAATTTTCATAACTGGACCCAAATTTAATCTCATGATCTCCATAATCTCATATTTTATGGAGACAACCTAATCTACCCCTCCATTTTCAAACCTTATTATAATATATAATTTTGAAGCTCTTTGCTTTTTCATATTCCATCATTTTTGTATGTCATTAATATATTTTCTTAATTTTATATGTTAAACCATATTATAATATATAGATTTAGAAACTCTTCTTTTTTATATTCCACCATTTTATTTTATTGTATTATTAATGTATTTCCTTAATTTTATTTGTCAAATATAATATAATTTTAGAAGTTCTCTCCTTTATAAAATAAGGGAAATTTAATATAATGTATTTCCATAATTTTGTATGATATCATTGCATTATAATTCAATATAATGTTAGTCATTGAATATAATAACAGAAGGATTTAATAGATAAATAATCATTTAATAATATAGTTAAGAGAACAAAGATTGAATAAGCCATTTTTTTTAGAAGTTCTTTTACAAAAAGTATTATTTTTTTAAATTTAAAGTTCTAGATGTAATAATTGATAGTCAATTCTACGAAACCAAATAAAAAATATTTATAGGTTTGTTTGTTCATAATAATGTAATGGCTTGTTCCTAAATATTAACATATCATATCATATTCATATTTTGAATTTTCATATCTATTGATTTAGATTGTTCAAAAAAATATATAATAATTAGTCAAACTTTAATTTACACATTGTGTGGGCTCTTTATTTTATAAAATTACAAGTCTCTCATTACATTGAATACACTATAAATAGCTACTACAAATCAAATATCTCTCTTTCTCTATCTATTCAACAAATAATATATTGGACTTTTTAAAAGTAATAAAGTATTATTGATCATTATTTCTATAAAGTTGATGCAATTCTTAACATATTCAAGGGGAAGAAAAGTATTTCCATTTCAAGTTTTGGAAATAAATAAATTTAAATATGTCGTTTAAATGACTCTTTACAAAAATAGATAAATAAACAAAAATATAAAAGGGTTAATACTTATTGAAGTTCCTTTCTCATATTCACGTACTATATATAGAAATAATTTTAAATATAAAATAATTGGTATTTGTGAACATTAATTTAAAATGGATTTAAGAGGCTAATTGTTCATACTTAATAACAATTTGATGTGACATTAAGATTACTTAATTATTTGGATCAAAATTAAGATTTGAATTAAGAAGAATCTATTAATGATATCATGCATGATATATATATTTAGGGTAAATTCACAATATAAAAGGATTAATATTTGTGAACATTAATTTAAATTATAGACCGGAAGATATTTATAGTTAATAATGATTTGATAGAAAATTAAAATTACTTCAATATTTGGATAAAAATTAAGATTGAATGAAGATCAAGAAAATTTATTATTGATACCATTAAAAATTTTATTGATGGAAAAAATTCAATATGATGTACGTTAGGGAAAAGAGAGAGTGAAAATAGGCCTGGAAATTGAAACATAAAGCCGTTCAAAGTGCTCATTTTAATTTTTAAAAACAATAATTGCCCTTACCTCTGAGATAGCCGAATGCTTAGCTTTGTTATTGGAGCTCCATGTTATAGGGACGATGGAAGGAGTAGTTTTGTGTTATATTTGGACTGTTTGTTGGGAAATCACAAGGACTGCACTTGCAAACTTGGCCATACTTTGCTCAGGTTCAATGCTTTATCCGAAATCTTCAGAATGTCTAATTGTCTTTTATTTTCGTCCGGCATACAGCTAACAAAGTTGCAGAATGGGTGGCTACAAATATTAGAAGGGGAATATGCAGTATAGATTAGAGGTTGAACCCTCCATTTGCCCTTCAAAAGCTACTGCATGATGATTTACTTCGTTTTTCATCTATGATGTTTCTCATTATATTTGTACTCAATGTGACTTTATTTCTCCAGGAATGATTTATTCGATATCTGGCCCAAAAAAAAAAAAAAAAGTTTTTTTTTCGGTGGAAACGAAAACTTCATTCAAGCAAGAAAACAACAAACAGAGTTTAACTGTTACACAGCATTCTACTCTCATGAGCAGTAGGCCAATCCGAAACAAGGTCTTCCAAAACAAACTTTGATAAATTAAATAAAAACTGGACAGAAACTATCAAAAACAAGGTCTTCATCTTCCTAGAGAAGACGCTTCGCCAGAGCATCCGCAAGCATGTTTCCCTTATAGTGCACCCTGTGAAACGCAACATCATCAAACAGATTCAAATTAGTCATGCACATAGCTAAGGGCTAGATGACATATATTCAGATTAACATCTGGTTTCTCTATCCAATCAATAGCTTGATGGGGGTCAGATTCAAAGATAACTGCCTTCAAGTTTAGGTGTTATGCTAGTTTCATTCCTTCATAAAAAGCCCAAAGTTCAGCTTCAAGGGGAGAAGCATTTCGGATATGCTTTGATAAACCTCCAAGGATAGTACCCCATTGGTCCCTACAGATAACTCCAACTCTTGCTGTCTTGCTATTGCTACTAAAAGATCCATCGCAGTTCACTTTAACCCATCCATCCCCTAGTTTTTCCCATGCTATACATCGAACTTGCGTGGGTCTATTGGTCATCTTTTAATGTAGTTCACAACCCACCATTCATTTGTTTCCATGTGAATATGGGTCCAATCCTACTAAGGTTCCTCTACTCAAAAGATAATCCGGTTTCTCTCTCTCCAAATCACTTTGACAGCAAAAAGGATCACCAACTAGATTAGGGCTATAGGGGATTTCTAGTTCTTTCGTCTATAGATTGTTTTACCTCTCAACTACTCTTTAAAAGCAAGAAAAGATATGTTATGGTTTAGGACTGTGATGTGTAAACTCCACCAAATATCCTTCGTCCACCTACAGTTCAGGAACAAATGTTGGGTGGACTCATCCACTTCCAGGCAAAGTGGACATTCCGCAGAGATGCTAATTCCTCGTTTTCTCAAATTATATCTAGTGGGAAGACCATTATGAAGAATTTTCCAAAGTAGCATTTGCGTTTTCGGAATAGTAATAGTAAACCAGATCCATTCCCAACCTGGGGCTATTTCCGCTGTTGTCTTCTAGGCTCATTTGTTTATATGCTAGCTTAGATGAAAGTTCTTTATCCACCGCTTCTGGCCAAAAATTTTAGCACCAAGCCCCCTTCCTCCTCCGTGAGAATGACTTGCCCAATTTTATCACGAATTTGATTGTCAATTGGGTACCAGATGATATCTTCATTCCAGCAACCCGGTCCATTCCAAACTTGATAGACCTTCACTAACTCATTGTATCTATTAAGGGGGCCATATAGCCATTTTGCTACACAACCATCTGCAACCCAATTATCCAGCCAGAAAGATGCTGTTCATCCTTTGCCAAGACTGATTTTTGCCCTGTCATCAATCCAGTTGATTACGTTTGAGCGTTCCTTGGCAATCCGTGATCCCTTCTATACTTACCGAGCATTTCCTATCTAGATGATATTTTTTTCGAAAGAGGGATGTCCATAGAACATTCTTTGTCCTCACCTGCTACGTAGCTTTGGCCAAGTTTGCTTTATTTTGTTTTTTTAATGTTTAGAGCCCCTAGATTTGAGCTCCATGTCCATCTTAATTCTTTCCCATCCAACCCAGTAAAAATTTCGAGCATTCTCCGATGATCCCCAATGAAAGTTCCTGTGAAGTTGCTCTAGTTTTTCCACCACATTATGAGGAAGACGAACCGCTTGAGCATAGTAGTTAGTAATGCTCTCCAAGACCGACCATAATAACAACTTACGTGTTGACGTACTTAGCAACTTAGATTTCCTCCCGTGAGTTTGGCCTCATCTTTTCTAGTAAGAAGAAGAAATCCTCAGCCCTTAGACTTCGTCCACACTTAATAGGAATTCCCAGACATTTCCCCATATCAGCATCAGCTCTGATAGTAAACAGACTACAGATTCTTTCCTTCACAGGTCTAGGTGTATTCCTCGAAAAAATACAGCAGGATTTAGTGAAGTAGACCATCTGTCCTAATGGAGTACAGAAAGATTCGATAGTGCTTAAAATGGTCTGTACGTTCCCTTCCATGGCTTGACCCATGATGAGCAAGTCATCCACAAAGAAGAGATGTGAAAGGTTAATCTCAGTGTTAATTGGAACCCACTTTGCTTCCTCTACCATAAGATGAATCATTATGCTAAGTGCTTCCATCACCATAATGAACAAATATGGTGACATTGGGTCGCCTTGTCGAAGTCCACAGCTCAAATAGAATTCTTCCATCATTGCCTCATTTAACATCAATCCGTAGCTAGTAGTGGCGAGGCAAGACCTAATAATCTTGACCCAAGATTTTGGGAAATTAAGGCTACGACGAAGCATTGGATGCACTAAGTCCCACTCTATCGTATGCTTTTTCCAAGTCGAGTTTCAAGACCATCTAACACCTCTTCCCCTGTTTCCTGTTTAGGAGTTTCATCACCTCTTGAAAAATGAATAGATTATCCTTCACATTCTAACCCAGTATAAAGCTAGACTGCTCCGGACTTATGAGATCATTCAAGAGGGTTTTGACCTAGTTGGCAAGGTGTTTGGTAATTATCTTGTACACCATTGTACAGAGGCTAATAGGTTTGAAGTTCCTAACCTTATTAAACCCTAAAACTTTCGATATAAGCACAACCAGTGCCTCCTTGTTTAAGGCTAGCAGAATAGCTTCAGATATGAGAATGTTATGTATGTCGTGGCATAAGGTTTTCCCAACTATGTTCCAGCAGTTTTTAAAGAACTCCGCGTGGTAACCATCTACCCCCGGAGCTTTCTTGTTCCCAATGCCTCACAGCGCCTTTTTTTTATTTCAAGGTCCGTCATTCTCTTCCTAACTCCCTTTTTCTTCCTCCGTCAATACTTTCTCGCCCCCTAACCGTAGTGGCACATCAAGGTGAACAAACAGCCTCTCGGTCGGAAATAGTTTTCTAAAGAAATCCATGAACAAATTCTGAATTTCCCCCGAATTCGTTACCCAATTCCCTACACTAGCATATAAACCCACTACTTTGGACTTATCTCTATTGGCCATCGCACTCGCATGAAAAAACCTCGTTTTTGGTTCCTTGTCAAATATCCAGGCACATCTAGCTTTAGCAGCCCATAATGTTAAAACTATTCCATAAAAATATTATTGGTTTTCTTACTAAGGTTAATAATGTAAAATTACAAATAAAATAAATTATAACAAATAATAGAAGTTATTAAAAGAACATTAAATTACAAATAAGTGTCTTTGGCTTCAATAATATAGAATAGATTAATAGAGATATATATATATATGTAATTAAAAGAAAATTTTCTATTATTACGATTGAGTAAATGCACAACATTTAGTAAATTTAAAAAAATAAAATAAAAGCTAGTGGACCATGTATTCACAACACAAACGCCAAACTTAAAGGGATATAATCTTATAATAATGAGAAGTGTAATACATGCCTTTATATAATATTAATTATTGTGAAAAGGAAAAACAAATTTACACCTAAAAGTTATTAGCAAAAGGGAAAAAAAAATTAAAATATTGTAGCATAAATGTATAATAACACAACTAATTTGAAATAAGTTAGATTGTCTACTAATTTTATGATGCATAGAAATTTTTAAAATATTTTTAAAGTTTTAAAAGCTGTATATCCCTTAGAAGGAAATTTAATGCAATATCTAACTTTTTCAACTGATGTTACAGTTTATATTGGCTTCTTGATATAGAAAAAGAAATTGCATGCAATGTACTTTAAAACTTTCGCATAAACAAGTTAGTAGTAAAGAGAAAGTAGTAATGTGTAGAAAACATGCACCGAATAATTAAGGAAAAAGTATTAAAAAATTCCTAAGGTTTCAAGTTTTTACGAATTAGTCTTTAATATTTTATTTAATTTATTTTAGTCTTTAACCTTTTCAAATTATATCAAATAAGTTATTCCGTTAAACTTTGTTAAATTGTTTGTTATTGTAGACATGTGTTATTATATAATTGGTTAATATAAGTACAAAAAAGTCCTTAACGTTTACTTACATATACAAATCAGTTTTTAATCTTTTTCGTTTAGTCCATTTTAGTCTTCAATGCGTCCACACCTAATAGAAGGACTTTTTTTATAAATTTATTAAAATGTTGAGGAATAAAATGGATTAAATAAAATGTTAAAGACTGATTTATATATATAGATAAACGTTATAAACTTTTTTATACTTTTTCCTATAATTAATGGAAAAAATATATGAAATTATCGTAAAAAACTTACTATTTTCATTTTTAATGACCAATCACACTCTTCATTTAATATTAATCAAGAAATATTATTAAGACCGTTGTAGTTTAGTGACATTGCTATATGGTAAAAATATATGAAATTATCATAAAAAACTTACTATTTTCATTTTTATTGACAAATCACACTCTTCATTTAATAATAATCAAGAAATATTACTAAGGCTATTACAGTTTAGTAACATTGTTAATAGTTTCCTATTGGGATAAGACTAGAGTTTAAATCCTTTTTTTCTCGTAGTTAGAAAAAAAAAATTAAGAATATTACCGCCACCTATTCTCTCTTCCATGATAAATTTACTATATCCTCTCTCCCTCTCTCCATCGTACTATTCTTGGATCTCTCTCTCTCTCCACTTTCTTCCTTCCCCTCTCTCATTTATTATTATTTTCAACACACAAAATAATTAAAGAAAAATAAACCCTACCCCTTATACCCACTCATCCCAACTAATTATGTAATAATCGTACTTTTTAAATAAGCGTAAGTCATATGTTGCCTAAGATATCATTGGGATTGGAGAGGGAGAAGCCAAGCCTATTTCTTCCGTATTGGATATAACGTTATAAGGTTTTGATATAAGTTTTCGATACTTAAAAATAGACTAATATATTATCTAATCTTTAACGATATGTTTCACTATTCAATAGATTCTCCTATTTTGAGGATCCTAATAAGGGCACCCTCTTTTGAGGCGTGAGCTTCAAGACTCTTGTTTTACTCCAAAACATGTGTAAGATCTTGGATGTACATACATCACGCATCTTTGATAGAAATAGGTCCAAATAAAAGGAAAACAATATTAAAGCCTATAAAATGTTTCAGAAAATTTGTGCAAAATATGGTTTATATTTAATGTTTCCTCCTTTCTTACATGACGTTGATGTAACATGCCACGTTGGTATATTAAAAATTGAAAAGTCTTATCAAAATCAATCAAACAATGTGGAAGATTTTTAGACCGTTAACACTTTTAAATTTAGTAAATTTACAGAAAATTCTATTCACTAATAGTCAAGCAATAAAAAGAAGATTGTCAACGGCTTTATGAAGTTGATGATATCTTTTTTTTTTTTTTGTTTAAATTGTTAATAAGTATTAATTTACTATAAATTGAGATAATTTATTGAATTTTAAAGAAAGTATACCGGGAAGTTACTTTTAAGTTAAGAAACGGTAAAATTCACATTTAATTAGAAATCATAAGAATGAGAATTGAATGATACAAACTCTACAGAGAAGTTAACACGTTCCTCCGAGAATAATGACTGCTGATCGCCACTCCTATGGCCCTAGGTTGGCCCAACCCATTGAAGTTAATGGATTGCGATCCACCGAAAATGTATACCAATTCAGCTAAGCTGAAGCAATTGAAAAATTGAAATGAAATCAGAGTACGAAAGAAACATATTTATAATTACATATACAATCTTCTACAGATTAATTTCCTTTCAAAAAAAGGAATATATTTGAATTATTGACATTATGAGCAACCGTAACATATGCCGTCCATTACTATTCAATCGGGATGGAGTAGGAGATTATTATTTATTCAATTATTGGTTGAATTGAATATAAAAAATTTCTCCAGACCTAATTAATTTTTGCCCTGACGAGTCATTAAATAATAGCATCTTCCTACATATTTTGAATTTTGATGTCCTGAATGCGTTCATAGGCTAGGGAACCAATTGTATATTTCTACATCAAATAATATACGAGGACAAATAATCTAATGTAAGTCAAACGAATAACTCAGTCTTATATTTTCACAACCTATCAATCATTTTCGTAAACAATTAACGGAAAAGGCATGTTCACTCGTAGGACAACCGTCCATTTTCTAAAACGATGTGATGAGATCATATTTTATTCGTTTAATTACTCAAGTTTTGCCAAGAAAAGATGGTCGTAAAAAACTTGCAAGGACGAGAAGAAAAAAAAAAGAAAAGAAAAGTAGAATTTGACAAAGCTGGTAGAGTAGGAAAGAAACGTGCTCATAATCCGAAACGGGGCCGGAAATGGAGGAAAACAAGGAAAGGAACTCGTTGTACGACTTCTATATGATGGGTTCATGGTTATGGTCCTGGGGCTAGTCTAAAGAGTCAGGAATAAAAAATTTGCTTACTAGCACTAAAGTCTGACACCCTATTTTCACATTAGTTGCAATATTCACTTCACGTATGATTACAGGAACGTTGTCATCTTTCACGCCTAACAAGCTCTAAACTTAATAGGGTTGTCATTTCCCAACACTCTATGTCTACGATAAGGAGAAGAGTGGTAGCCCAGTTTTCTACAAGCATTGCAAGTACCTATTTTCTTTAAGTTGGGGTGTCGAGCTTTAGTCTTGTTTAGCTTCATACAGGTCATATACTAATTCTCTTTCTTTGAAAGGGCCAAACAAGATGGGCAAACTCAGCTTGGAATACAATCATGAAGTTGAAAATAATAAAAATTTCTATTTTTCTTCCACAGCTATGAAGGCTTAAAAGAGGACTTCCTCCTCTAGCATCTCTTTTTCGGAAAACTCTTTTTTTCTAAAAAAAAAATTTAATGAAATGAAGCATAAGAAAAAATAGGCTATTTTGGTATAAAGAGACATTCTCTGTTCTGCTACCGTTACTTTTTTTTTTTTTTAATTAAAATGTCAACTACAAATGGCAATAATATTTCTATTTTCCATTCAATTAAGTTTGTTCTCATAACTTTTCTTTTGGCTTTTGCTGATTTTAGACTAGGGTTGGCATTTGAAGAGAACCCTTTTTCTTTAGTTAACCAAAATTCAATTATGTTGGCTTTGTCAAAGGTGTTATGGACGGTCAAGGTCATGAGAGACAATTGATTGTAATTATGATTTAGCTATTGCCTGGAATTGCTTCATCATGGAGGTAGCCTCTTCAATCAATAGCCCTGCATTACATCAAACTCTTTTGATTTTTAATTGTATTTATGGTTTTACATTTTCCTTAGAAACCAGCTTTCATGGTTTTGATATGATTATAAGTACTCTTTTTTTAATCATATGTGATACACGCTAATATCTTCATCATAGGAGTTTCCACAGTAACACTATTAAATTTACACTATTCATTTACTAAAACTAAGTTTACACCGTTGCTTTAAAGAAGTGAAACGAGACTGTCACCTGAAAAAATGATTAAGTGAAAATAAAGCAAGAAAGAGGAATAGGTAATATCAATGTCTCAAATATATAAGTGACATACAAGTTAGCCTTAAGGAACCCCAGGTATTCATCTCGTAGTTTGAGCGAATGAGATCAATTCTTTACTTGAACGTTATTTAATCTCAGAGAACAGATTTTTCATAATGACACTGTTTCTCTGATCTCTTTAAGAGTTCTAAATGATGAGAAAATACTAAATATTTATAGGTTTTTGGGCATGATGGTATCCATCGGATCATTTAGGTGATCAACGGATGAAATAGAGTTTGCTTAATTTATGGTTATCTAAAATAAGCTAGCAAATGGATCCAAAGCCAGTAGCTTTTTTTATAAGTGCATGAGCCTACCCAAAAAAGGTTGAAGGCGGATGGATTGATCCAATAATCGTTATTTCGAGCCCATTAAGCTAAATCTTTTTTAATTATCCAAATATAGATTAGATTCCTTGAGCCTTATCACCTGACCCAAGGATATCAACCTAAATAAATAATGGGTTTATCCTAATAACTAATATAACAATTTTCAGCCTTCTACATTTTATTCTATGACTAAAAGTCCCATGGATGCATTTAAGGAGGTTTTGGGTATTTCTAAAAATTATTTCTTTAACTGTTATGTAGACACATTGAACGTTGACTTTGCTTACTTGATTACTTTTAATATCTACAGAATTGACACTTCTCTTGGATCACTGGTGAGCTGAGCACAATATGCTAATATTTATTTTATTGCTATAAAATACATATTTCGATATACCTTTGTATGGTATTATTAACTTATTGCTCCCATGACATTGATTCGCCAAATAATGTGTATGTGATGGCTCTTCTCAATATATCTTCCTTATTTTATGATCATTGGTAGAAAAATAAACCTATTAGACCACTCACAAAAATTTAGAACTTTCAAAACATCTCATCCAACTATGTTATATGCACATATGTGTGTGTGTATATCTCATTCATACTAATAAATGGGGCAATGTTGTTGTGAAGTGGAACGGGCACTGGAATCCAAGAAATCTTGAATCTAATCGTTACATGCGTGAATCTTTTTTTTTTTTCATATCTACTCCAAATCTTCTCTTCCTTCTCCAAATCTTCCTTAATTGATTAAAATATGTTTTATCTTCAATGCTTTTGTCAAATCTTCTTCCATAATTGAATATTACTAGCAACATCTCATTTTAAATCCTGGCTTCATTCCAACAATATCATTAAAATGTATCAAAATGCCAAATCTAGATTTTTAATTTTTATCCTTTTGCCTCCATCACTTCTATGTATATTAGGTCATCAACTTCTTTCACTCTATCATGTTTCTTCCATCAATTTCTTTCTTTTTTATTCTTTCATCGTTTTGCTTCAGTCTTACATAGGTAGCACACGGCATAACTTGACTTGGATTCTTGTCCATACTTACATAGGTAATACTTTGATCACATTTCCGACTCTCTCTCTCTCTCTCTCTATTTTCCTTCTTCTTTCTTGGTTAAATCTACGTAAATTCTTAATGACTTGGTAAATGCAACTCTACATGTCTATTGGCCTAAGCTTTAACTATATCCAAGATTTATGCTTCTTATCATGTAAGCACTCGATGCAATTTGCTAGATGTCTCCATTGAATAGTAATGGAATATTGTATATATATCTTTTTTTTGTTCTTCTTTTTTTTTACGAACTATTTTACCGCAATTGCAAGACTTTTCTTGTTGCATTACTTTACATGTGCAATTCTTGAACCTGGTCTGAAGTATGACTCTTATTTGGTGTGTTGTCACCAACTTTGTTTTCTATTTCTTCAGTTTTATTCTTGGTTGACAAATCAGTATGAAGTATGACTCTTAATCATCCGAGTCAAGTTATGCCATGTGCCACCTACGCAAGACTAAAGCAGAATGATGAAAGAATTGAAAAGAAAGAAATTAATGAAAAAAACGTGATAGAGCGAAAGAAGTTGATAACCTGATATATATAGAAGTGATGGAGGAAAAAGGATAAAGATTAAAAATCTAGATTTGGTATTTTGATACACTTTGATGATATTGTTGGAATGAAGCCAGGATTTGAAATGAGATATTGCTAGTAATATTCAATTATGGAAGAAGATTTGACAAAAATATTGAAGATAAAACAAATTTTAATTAGTTAAGGAGGATTTTGGAGAAGGAAGAGAAGATTTAGAGCATATATGAAAAAAAAAATCTATTTGGTTACTAAAGATATGTTGTACGAAAAAGAAGATAATGGGTGGTGTGTTTTGAAAAAAAAAAAAAAACAATTCAGGCATGTAAGAATTAAATTTAAGATTTCTTGGATTCTAGTACCTATCAATTGCTAATTAGGCTGGTTCTTGTCATTAACATATACTATATATATAATTAATTAATTAATATGTACCCTTCAAAAAAAAAAAAACCGTACCTACCATGGGGGGCGTTGCCCTTGCACCCCTACGCTATCTCTACGTAGCACAACATAACTCTTGTACTGCCCCATTTACTAGTATGAATGAGATATACACACACATATGTGCATATAACATGGTCGGATGGGATGTTTTGAAAATTCTAAATTCCTATGAATGCTCCAATAGGTTTATTTTTTTGCCAATCATCATAAAATAAGGAAGAAATACCGACAAGAGCCACTACATACACATTATTTGGTGAATCAATGTCTTAGAAGTAATAAATCAACAGTGCCATATAAAGGCATATCGAAATATGTGTTCTATGGCAGCAAAATAAGTACTAGCATATCATGTATAGTTCGCTAGTGATCCAAGGGAAGTGTTAATTCCGTAGATATTAGAAGTAATTAAGCAAGCAAAGTCAATGTTTAATGCATTTATATAACAATTGAAGAAACAACTTCTAAAAATACCCAAAACTCTATTAAATGTGTCTAAGAAACTTTTAGTCAAGGGGTAAAATGTAAAGGCCTGAAAATTATTATATTGGTTATTGGGATAAGCTCATTATTTATTTAGGCTTAACTTATTAGGCAAGGTGACAGGGCCTAAAGAGTCTAGTCCATATTAAGATGGTTAAGGGAAATTTGGCTTAGTGGGCTTGGAATAGGGATCGTTGGATTGGTTTATCTACCTCCAACCTTTCTCGAGCAAGTTCATGCACTTATAAAGAAAGTTATTGACTTTGGACCCATTAGCTAGCTCATTTTAAATAACTATGAATTAAGCAAGCTCCATCTCATCCATTGATCATCTAGATAATTTGACTGATGTCATCATGCCTAAAAGCCTATAAATACCCAGTATTTCCTTATCATTTAGAACTCTTAAAGAGGTCGGAGAAACGGTGTTCCATTGTGAAAACTCTACTCTCTAAGATCAAATAGCATTTAGGCAAAGAATTAATCTCATTCACTCAAGTTATAAGGTGAATGTCTGAGGTCCCCTAAAGCTACCTTATCTGTCACTTGTACATTTGAGACACTCAGATTACCTATTCCTTTCTGCCTTATTCTCACCTAATCATTCCTTCAGGTAATAGTCTCGTTTCACTTCTTTGAAATCATGTATAACGTACTATTCATACAGCATACATGTGACTACTCCAATCGAACGAACCCTTACGTTTACATTTTTGGCAAGCTGAGCATCATATGTTAGTACTTATTTTACTGCCATAGAACACATATTTTGATATGCCTTTGTATGCCGCTATTGATTTATTGCTCCCATGACATTGTACAATTTGAATGGTTACCTTTTAATTTGCATACCTCTTTCATACATGAGAGGGGTAATGACAACAATTGTTTCAGTAATACTTTCCTTCCTTCATATATTGAATATATTGATTTTGTGCTGTTGCAGAAAAAGAGATAAAGTCCAATCCAAGTCGGTGCATAGAAGTAGCGAAGATGAAAGACTTATTGGTGCATCAAGATAAATGTCCACCACCTATCCTATGCCCTAAGGATAAATAGTTGGATGAGACTATATTTGAAGACATGTTCTAGGATAAAGCCAAGCACCGAGAAGCTTGTGCAACACCTCGCACTGATGGCAATCTCTAGTTTATCGAGTGTGAGCCTCATGTTGATTCTAGAGACACCATAAGGGGAGATTCAGTGTTGTGCTTTAGAATCAAGAGGAGAGAACTACCTCTCTCCAATACCCAATTCTCATTCCTGAATGAGTTACCTTTTGGATGGGATGATTGGTTAGCATACATTGCAGATAAGCCGGATTACATAACTTTATTGAAAAAGGCTAAAGTCCTCTGTGCTATTGCCACTTCTACTCGATTGCGGTTCCTATAAACAAGTGGAATGGAGGTATGGTAGGAAATCATCTCGCGTTGGAGTATTCAAACCTATATGTTTATTGCTTCGTTGGGGGAGATAACTCCAATATTAGAAGATGTAGTTGTAGTATTGAATCTTCATAGGTTTGAATGGCCTAACCTTGTTGCCATGACGACCTCTCACAAAGAGCACAACTTTCAAACATTCTTAATAGGTGCTTTACAAGTTACCCACACTAAGACGAAGAAGCCCTGCTTTGCTACTTGGCCCGAATACTTCTTCGAAGAGTAAAGGAAGGACAAGCCTCATGTTCTAGGCTCAGGTCATGGGAAAGAGTAAGTACCTTCATATGCTCTTTGTCCATCTTTGCAAGTATAAACGGTATCATAATTAATTGCCCCCAGTCAACCTTAAAAATCTACTTTAGGAATTAGCATAGGCTAGCTAGTTCCTACTATAAGGAGCTACCTTCTACGAGCAAGCTTTAAGTACGGCAAGCCCCAGCAGGCTTCAAGCGAGCATGCCTCAAGAACATTAGCCTTTACATGGATGAGCCCTAAGTAAGAAAAGCCTTAAGAGTAGTAGGCCTTAGCAAGCTTCAAGTGTAGTAGGCATCTTGCTCAGTAGGCTTGGAATAAAGCAAGTCTTAGTAGGCCTTAAATAAAGCAGGTCCTAGTAGGCCTCAAGCACAACAAGACTTGCACACGGTAAGCCCTAATAGGGTTTATGCGCTGCAAGCTTATTCTACAACGAGTCTTGGCAAGATTGCAGGATTAACATCATTATGTCAATGTTCTAATTTTAGAATCAAGAGAAAAGAGTTGCCTTTCTCTCATCCCTTGTTTACCTTTCTTACGAAGGTATAACTTGGATGGGTGCACAAGTGAATCGTATCACCATAAAGCTATAGCATATGGTTTTTCTTGAAGCAGATTAACATCCTTGCTACCATCACTACTTTCACTCAATTGTGGTTCCTACGCAAGTAAGATGAAAGTATGGTAGGCTAAGATCTACCAGTACATCACTACTTGAATAGTTCTTGCATAAGTGCCAAACGCCAAAGCATTGCATTGGCCTTAAGGCATAGAAGCTAAGATGGTAGGGTGTTGCCTAGACTTAAGGCATGGAAGCTAAGATACCAAGCATTACTTAAGCTTCAACCATGAGAGCCAAGATGCTAGCACATCACTTAAGCTTAAGGCATGTAAGCCGAGATGCTAAGGCATTGCCTGTGCTTAAAGCGTAGAAACAAAGATGCTAAACCATTGCCTCAGCTTGAAGCGTGGAAGTTAAGATGGCAAGATGTTACTTGGGCTTAAAGCATAGGAGCTAAGATGCTAAGGCATTGCTTGGGATTGAGGCGTGGGAGCTAAGATGCCAAGGCATTGCTTAGGCTTAAGGCATGGAAGCTGAGATACTAGGGCGTCGCCTGGGCTTTAAGCATAAGAGCCAAGATGCCAAGGCACTATCTAGGCTTAAGATGTGAGAGCTGAGATGTCAAGGCATTGCCTAGGCTTTAGGCATGGGAGCTGAGATGCTAAGGTGTCGCCTGGACTTGAGGCGTAGGAGCCAAGATACCAGGGCATCGCCTGAGCTTTAAGCATAGAGACTAAGATTCCAGGATGCTACCTAAGCTTAAAGTATAGGAGCCAGGATGCCAAGGCATTACCTGGGCTTGAGGCGTGGGAGCCAAGATGCTAGGGCGTCACTTGGGCTTAAGGCATAGGAGCTAAGATATCAGGACGTTACCTAGGCTTGAGTTGTAGGAGCCGAGATGCTAAGGCGTCACTTAGGCTTGAAGCGTAGGAGCCAAGATGCCAAGACGCCAAGACGTTACCTAGGCTTAAGAGAGTAAGATATAATACACAGAGATGAGTAAGATAATAAAAGTTTTATTATTGAGTAGTGAAATTTGTTCTTTATTTACAAAAGCAATGCCATAGCTTGAACTTTTTTTTTTTTTCAATACCTAATGAATCACTAATCACTTTCAAAGCACTCATGTGCTATCACATAAGTATCATAGCTTAGAAGCGAGTTGTCACGAATGTCATTATCTTCAATGACAAGCTCCCCATTTTGAATTCTTTCATGAAATATCTTTCTTAAGCTTCGATAATCCTTAGTAGGATGATTTACCGTTCTATGAAACCGACAATATTTGGGATTTCTTCTTTCGTTCTCTATAGGTTGGCACTCAACTCTTAGTAACTTGATAGCTTCATCTTGCAGCCAACGGTTAAGGATGGCATGTACCTTGCTCATCGAGTGTAAGTCCTAAAGCTAAGCTAATTGATCGTATGATTGAACTTAGGACATAAGATTTTGAGTGATCGATTAAAGAATCCGATCAAACCTAAATTATAAACTATTAAGAGAAATATTGGTAAAAATGACCCCGTAAACTTGAATTTAAGAAAATAAGTAATAAAATAGGAAAGTATAAAATTTTCAAATTTTAAGTATAATAATTGCTAATGCTTGAAAAGGCGAAAAATGTAATCCAATAACTAATAAATTACTAGAAATAGATTATATGTATACTAAAAATAATAGAATGACTTAAATAATATGTAAGAATATTTATTTGTACTATATATGAATTTACATGTAAGTATAAATACGTGTAATTACTTAAAATACGCGAAATGTACTAAAAAATACTAAATACTTAAAGAAAATTCATAATTAATTAAGGAAAAATAAAAAAAAATCAGGAAAAATCATGAATGATCCATAATTGGGTCGTGGCAGTTGGGAAAAATAAGAAAAAATTTGGCCAATTAAATTAAGACAACACAAAAGCCAAAAATTAAGGGATAAGACAATTGTCTTGTCTAATTTAATGCACAATAATTACACTAAAGCTCTATAAATAGCAAGAAAAATCTAGGAACTCATTTGGACAGTTAGAAATCAGAGAAAATTAGGGAGAGGTGAAAATTGAGAGAAAAATTCAAGTTAGAAAAAAAATAAGAAAAACTATGCAATTAGGGCCTCTAAGGGAAACCCCCACCAGACGAGCAGCTGGAAGTGGACGGCCACCAACACCATCACATGGTAGTGGCAGTGCCCAGGCCGGCCGACAAGGCCACGGCGCCCGGCGGTGGCCAGAGCCACCCAGATCGATGAGTCCAATTTCCAGCCCGATTCTTGTGTAATTTTGTAAAAATAGTAAATATTATTAGAAAATTATGAATTTTATTATTCTAGAATATTTTTGTATGTAGTTTTTAGGAAAAATATTATTTTGATGAAAATATGTCTCGTAATATATAGTTCTTAAGGAATCATACAAAACCGAGCATATTTCAGCTGAGAAATAAATGACCTTAGGAGTGTAGTTTCGAGCTCAAAATTTTTGTATAAATTACTTAGATGATATATAACAATGTTATGAAGCTCGTTTTCAAAATTAATTTTCAAAATTTTTAGATAATTTTTAGGCCTTAAAATAAGGCATAAAATGGGTAATTTAGAGTTAATTAAGTAATTAAATTATTAATTACTGATTTAATGAATAAGTATATATTTTAGGATGTTGAAATCTGATGGAGTATGATACTTGTAGCATTTAGGGTGTTAGATGTAATTATTAGGTTAATTATGTAGTAAAGAAGTAATATGGAAAAATAATGCATTTTAAGTTAAATTTGTAAATTAGGGTAATTAGGAGTAAAATCTGATTTAGAATGAATTTATACATTTTGAAATAATAATTGATGTTTAGAGATAATAATTATAGTGATAGAAATATTAGAAGTGTATTATATACATAAAAGATAATAATACATAATAGGTAATTATTGGAAATATAATAAATAGAAAATATTATAATAAAAATTGATATTTTGATAATAATAAAAATGTACAATAAATCTGATAGGAAACTTGAATTTATGTAATTATATGAAAAATGTAAAAATTTCTTATATTAGGAGTGAATTCGGTACACTAATATGGATTTAAATGTACCGGGTAAAATAAAATACTGACTAGGAGTAATAATGATATTTAAGAGATCAAGAAGTAATGTGATTAATTTCATATTATGAGTTGAAACGAATTTCTAGGGTTCGAGTATAAAACAATACTTAGGAATCGAACTAGAACCTAATTTAGAAATCGATATGGAAACCGGACTCGAACCCAAACCTAACCCCAAACCTAGAATAATTGTAAAAGACTTAAGACCTAGATAATTAGACATATTAAACCCTAAACAAAATATAACAATAAGCGTTATAGGATAAAATGAACCTATAATAGTTATATGAAAAACTGAAACCACGTTTGTGTTATAGGGATGATCGGCGATGGCCTAAGCAAATCGGACCTCGAGTGAATGAGCGAAGAGTCGAGATAAGTTGGGATTAATACGATGCTGTATTTTGAAGGCTTAAGATTATGCTTGGTTGTGCTTGTTAGATAGTTGGATGTGCGCATGTGCTTGATTATGGGTGATGCTATGATTCTGTTTGTTACTCTGGCATGTATTATATAATTTGTATGAAATGATTGATCACCCTAAACTGGACTTAATTAAATATACGACCAGTAATCATAATCGAACATGCATGGCAACCCGTTAGGGGAACTTAGGACTCTCCGGCCAAATACTGACCCCTTGGAAAGGGATAACGCAGGATTGCAAAATGGTCCCTTCTTCATCCTTAGTTGAATTAAGTGACAAGAGAGGAGGTCGCGGCGAGGGTGAAGTCAGTGGTTCGAAGGTAGTCGAGAGAGGAGCGAGGTCTCCATAGTACAAGCCTGGGTTTGGTTGTGAGCTGTTGCATTAATGGCAACTCCTCAACCCGGATTAGAGCGCTGCAATTTCTCTAATCTCACGACGGGCCGGACAACGTTGTGCGATGGCATTTGCTTGCACATGCATTGCACCTAATAAGTTAAAAACCTTGTTGTGTTTATGTTATAGTTTTAAGTCCTCCATCCTAACTTACTGAGCTGTGGTTGCTCACATCCCTATAAAAGTCGTATAGGTGCTGGCTAAGAAGCGGCAAACAACTATTCTGAAGCTAGCAACTGTTGGATCTTAAGGAGTGAGGAAAAATATTTGAAGAACAAACATATATTCTTAAGATCTAAGTTTTCATTTTAGAATTATTTTTCATTTTTGAATGATGTAATAACTAAATTATAATATATATATATATATATATAAAAATTTTCTCACTTTCTTAGGTAAATGCTTTATCTAAATTACAAACTGTTTACTTCAAAGCGGGTTAGTCGTGGACGCCTTGTGTAGACCAGGTCTAAGATAACGGTTGTAAAGCCAACTTCTATCTTAGGATGGTTTACACAACGAGGTTGTTACGACTCTGCCGCTTTGAGGCGTGACATCACCTGAAGGGATGATTAAATGAGAATAAGGTAGAGAGGAGAAACAAGCAATCTCAATATCTCAAATGCATAAGTGACATACAAGTTAGCCTTAAGGGACCTCAAGCATTTACCTTATAACTTAAGGGAATGAGATTAATTCTTTGCTTGAACACTATTTGATTTTAAAGAGTAGAGTTTTCACAGTGGAACACTGTTTCTCCAATCTCTCTAACAGTTCTAAATGATGAGGAAATACTGGGTATTTATAGGCTTTTGGGCATGAAAGCATCCGTCGAATCATCTAGATAATCAACGGATGAGATGGAGCTTGTTCGATTCATGGTTATCCAAAATGAGCTAGTTAATGGGTCTAAAGCTTATAGCTGTCTTTATAAATGCACAAGCCTGCTCGAGAAACGTTGGAGGCAAATGGATCGATCCAATAACCCTTATTTCAAGCCTACCAAGCCAAATCTCTCTTAATCATCTCAATATGAACTGGACTCCTTGGGTCTTGTCACCTGGCCTAAGGACTTAAGCTTAAATAAATAATAGGCTTATCCCAATAACTAATATAACAATTTTCAGCCCTCTACAATAGGTATAAAAACTATTAACTTAGGATTTTGTTATCTTTTTAACATATTACCAATGTCCTTTCGTCTTTTAGTGATGTGAAAAAAGATGTAGTGAGTGAGGTAGGGCTTGGTAACCTTATGCACTTAAGCTACAGTAAAATGGATAGAGATTTGTGTTTGTAGTTAATTGAGAACTTTGAACTTGAGAGTTGTATTCTGGACATAAATGGGATAAGTCTACCTATTACTCTTCGTGATGTGTAAAATATTCTTAGCTTGAGCAATAAAGGAGAAGACATACCTCTAGATGTTACAAAAATTGACTAATATGAGGAGTAACTTGAGGTTAAAGGAAGATGTAAAGTTAATTGCCATTGAGGAAAGTTTGAAAAAAGCTAAGATTGTTAATGACAAGTTTAAGCAATTGTTTGTGATACGGATACTTGGCAAATTACTTGGCCCTTAATCAAGTTTGATGGTTATGAGCAAATATTTGGTAGTAATAGCAGATGTGAATTAGCTACCACAATTTAACTAAGCAGAGTATGTTCTGCAAAGAATGTAAGATGGTATTTAAAAGCATAAGATAAGAGGTCGAAGTTATATATAGTATTGTATCCTATTCATCATAGTACGATTTTAATCCTTAAAACCCTTACTAACATTTAGGTGTATATGATTCATTAGTAATATAGTTATTGAATATATTATCTTACCTACTTTATATATCTGATTGATCACAATTTTCCATATTGTGTTCTCATTAGCTATAATTTATTAACAAGTGTTCAATAGGCTTTATATTGGTGGATAGCTCAATGTGAGGTACACCCCGGTTAAAGACATGGAACCAAGAAAGATGAGCAAAGTTGTACAGAAGTTTAATAAGATGCTAAGAGAATCAATAACCTATTCGAGTTTTATTACCAAGCTTTAATTTTGAATCACTTTAGAAAATAGGTGGTTATGTGGAATCCACCAAAAGCATTATTTGAAGAAAGATTGTCTACCCAAGAGAAATCAAAGCTTAAGGTATCACTTTTCCTTCCTATTACAGTTGTTAACCTAGGTTATATACTTAATTGATTAATATGTAATATTAATGCGATTTTTACGGGTGTTAGAGGAGAACTAGATATTATATTGAAACAACAAAAAGAATTGAAAGAAGAAGTTCAAAAGATTGTAAGGGGAGATACCACATTTCTAGCATCCATACAATGGCAATTGAGGGAGTTGACAAATATTGTTTTTCTGTCAAAGAAGGCATCTGAAAGTCTAACTAATGTGGAAGAGAAGAATGAGGACTTAGGTAAAGATTCCCCTCCTCTAAAGGTTTGAAATTGAATGATGATTGATGCATTAACATTGAGCCTTTGTAAGAGATGTTACTTAATTGCGATGAGAATAATCCCAGACAACCATAAGTAACCATTTATGTATCCCTTTATGTTTTTATTAGTTGAATTATCCAAAAATTATTTTGGCTTGAATCTTTGTTTTTTATGTGTTGTAATTGATTTACCTACTTACCCTTTCTTTTTGGCTTTACAATGAAGTAGAATATAATATTGTACATTGTTAACGGAAAGATGTCATAGCTGTCTCATCAAAAAGTCTAAGTCTAAGTCATACTCACTTCATTACACAAACTAGAGAAATGAGGGAAGAGAGGAGGCCACCAAGATATCAAGTTTCTGCTTACATAAACACGATGATGATGGATAAGAAGAAAAAACCAATACTACAGTAGGCACCAATTAGTACTTTATATGTGGTCTTTGATTCTTTTTTTTTTTTTTTGTTTTTTTGTTCTTTCTGTCCTTCTCTTTTTCTCTAATGTAAAACATTTTCCAAATTTACTCATTTTTTTACTTATATATCAATACATTAGGGAGCATATAAAGAAGAATGATGATGGTTGTTGGATTTCCATGTCCCATGATGATGTGTGCATAATTAATTATGTCTTTAATACCAACCAAGAATTAGAGTAAGTAAGATCACTGACCATAACTTATATAGTTTGAAGCTTCTTGTGAGATTGACATGCTGTAGCATATGTTTCTATTAACTTGACGATTAGAATTTGGGTCCATTCATGAGGGAGTGATGACACTAAAAGGAAGACATGGTTTTTTCTCTACACTTTTTTAGTAATAACTTACTATTTCGATATATGATTACTATGTCATTGAACTTTTCCTAATGAATCGACTTATTAACACTGGATGTAGGCATATGTCTTCTCAAGAAAGACTAGTCCGATTAGCTTCCATCACATCTTACATATTAATGAAGCCTTTTTAAGAAAATTGAACCAATGTGAGAGGGTATTTGCTCTATTGAACTTTACTGTCCTATATGACATTTGTTAAAATGTAAGTATTGAGCTCATTGTGTTAATACAGGTGTTCATACTAATTAATCAATCAAAGGAACATTGGTGAAGTGAAGCAAGTAATATGTTGTTGTACTATCCACTCTTAGGCATATTGCATGTGTACCATAGTTGAAATCTAAATATAACTATTTGAAAGTGACAATTTAGCAAGTCGGAATCGTATATAATATATTCCAACTGAAAGAATTTACGGATGAGGATTCCAGTCCTTTCGATAGAGTCATTTCCTATTGGCCAATTGAAATGAATGATAAAGTACCATAACAAATGACCATGGGTGATGGGTAATTCTCTTATTTGTTATGCACTCAGTTATGCAATATGATCTAGAGTTTCAATACAATAACATGTTTCATCTATTTTAGTTCCAACTATACTGTATACGTTCCCAAATGTCCAAAAGCTAAAGGTTGAACAACTAAGATTGAAGGAAATGTGTGACCTTCGGTATTTATGATCTTCTTTTACTCAACGTACTTGTGTTGTTTTACAAATTGCGACCCTTAAGGATCGATTAGACATCTTGTTAGAGCTCATGAAGCCTAAATTAAATATAGAGGGATCATACAGTCCAAAATACATGTAATCACTATGAGAGGTCAAGAAACATCAAGACTCAATACAAACTCAAAAGAGCTTTATGAAGATAGCATGTGTAGACAATTGCTATTTTTTCGTCCTTTTTCCATAGAAATCTTGTAAATTGTATTCTTACCTTTAATATGTATAGACTCACTCAATTTTAATGTACGTATAAGTGAATGCTACTGTAAAGGAAGGAAATTTTTTTGTAAAGGAATTACACTATTTTATGCTAAAATCATACAATTTACTATATTCCCATTTTATTGTACTCTCAATTTGTTGTATTCTAAATTTATTATTTTCAAACCAAACAGTGTAGTTATGCCATTACTATACTAAACTGTTGATAGTATTAAGCAAGCTATCAATAGTGAGCAATAGTACACTATTTCATAAGGTCAAATGCTATAGACTATAGTACAGATAGGCAAAAAAATCGTGAATCGAGGATTGAATCATGAACTAAACTAAAAAATCGATTTTTTTATGAACTATTTGGTTTACAGTTATGTTTGATTACATATAAACGGTTCACAATTCGATTCAAGAAAGCAAACTGAACCATACCGTTTAAAACTAAACTAAACTGTTTATTTAAATAAAAAAATTAATGCAATTATTTTGTACTTTTTTATATATTTTTTTAATCAATCTTCATAAATTTTATCAAATTTTTCATATCTTGTTATTCTTTATTTTAATTTTGTGTCAATTACTAAGATTAATTTAAGTGAATTCTATTTAAAATTTTATATTTATTAAAAATAAAAATTTTAGAGAAAATTTGATACAAACAGTTCGAACTGAATCGAATTGATTTTAATTAAGTTCGAAAAATTTATGAACCGAACCATATAATTAGGTTCAACTTAAAAAAAAAAAAAATAAACCGTTATATTAAGTTTAGTTCGGTAACAAGAGGCAAATCATACTAAACTGAACTATGCCTACCCCTAGACTATACCGTCATTATTGTTGATAAATAAGTAAAATTACTGTAATCAAATCTCATTTTTACTGTAAAGGAAGCTTGTTTTACTGTAAATGAATAAATACTAGCTTTATCATAAAGGAAGCCTGCTTTACCATAAAAGAAGGTTAATGAAACTTTTTTTACTATAAAAAAACCATATCTTATAGTGCTAAAATATTAGCTTTACCATAAAGGAAACTTTTTTTACCATAAAGGAAACTTTTTTTACTATAAAGGAAACCCGCTTTACCATAAAGGAAACCCGCTTTACCATAAAGGAATCCTATGTTGCTGTGCTAAAATACTAAATTTATCATAAAGGAAATTTATTTTACTGTAAAGGAACTATATTTTATTATGATAAAATATTAACTTTACCAGAAAGAATACTAGCTTTACTAAAAATATTAACATCCAATTTACATGTACAACTGTCGATAGGAACAGGGTATACTATCGATAGTTGGGTCCTATTTTGGTGAAGTAATTGTAAAATTCATTCCTTTAAAGTAAAATGAGGTCTGCTACAGTATGTATTTGAAATTGTCGATAATATCACTAACATATCGGTGTACGTATACAATTGTTGATAAGGAATAAGGTATACTGTCGATAGTTGAGTGCATCTCCACTTGTTCATTTAAAAGCTAATAAGACCATAATTAGAATTTACAATAAGATAGAACTATGCTATTCAAAAGTAAGAGAATGTTGTAAGAGAAATACAAATATATCTACACTATAAGAATGATTCTTTATACAATAAAATTGGATTAAAATTGCTCGAAGCAGCCTTACAAATCCATATGTACTACTTTAACCCCCACTCAAAGTCAAAAGACAAGCTATTGTTGTACCGATCAATGTTGTTTATGTTTTGTCTAAAAACTGACGATGGCTTATTCTCTTGGACTAAGACGCGTGATCTAGAGCATATCTTAGTGTTTTCCTCAAATAGACTATCTAAATTTACTACAGAATCTACACATGTACTATTGTTTCAACCAACATTCCTAGGATTGCTTGGACAACAAAGATGATTATGTCCCTCCTACTTGCATAAGCCACATTAAACTTGTTTTCTTTCATGGTCGCTTTGATTGCTGGTTAGAAGATCCTTTTGCTCAAACAACTATTGGATCCTTAATCTTACCTGTACAACGTAGTGAAATAAGCTATAATAAAAAACTACAAATATAATAGGGAAAAAGATGAAAGAGTCTTACCACTCATTGTACCGTTAGGTGTTAGAGTGGCATCTGCTTCATCCAAAACTTCTTGCATCTTATGAGTCAAGTATATGATAGGCACCTCATTTTTGTCCTTAATAAAATAATAAAATCTCCTAGATAAAAAAAAAAAACTTTGAGTCAAGTCATTTTGGTACATACATGTGCAATTTGATTGTTTCCGATTTTACAAATTCAATTTTTAGTCCAGTTTAATTATTCTTAAAATAATTTTGAAATATTTGAATTTGGACTCAAGCCTTAATCAATTAAATTAAGTTTAGTATAAACTGGATTAAATATAATTTTCGGCCTAAACTAATTAAATCAGTTTAGGCCATTGAGGAAGAAATGTTTTTCTTTGCGTTCATTTGTAGGACAAGCTAATTAGCTTAGTGGTGGGAGACACGAACTGAACAAGCGACAGGCCTAAGTTCGATCATAGCCATAAACGCAAGCATGTCTGAAATAGACAACTGACCATGGAAGCAGCAAGCAACAGCAACTGATTTCTACTCCAACAAATCTTCGATTTCTTTACTATTTTGTCAACCCAAATCAACAAAAATCGAAGGCCAAAATCATTTCCCACCCTATTTATTTGATTTTAATCATTGATTTGAGGATTGATGCAGATCATCAAAGTTCAAAATTTGAACTCCAACGAGCTTATCTCTTAAATTTATCCGCACGCATTAATTCAAAAATTAACACGGATTGAACTCTCAATCTATGGTTAAAACTAATCCTAATCCATTTCAAATAACTAATGGCCCTAGGATTATTTCTCGCTGCTATGGATTGATGAAATTTCAAAATCCAGTAACGACATCCATGGAAGCTTCAAAGCTTACCCCCATCCCCAAATTCGACTATAAATAGTCGAATAACTCCAGGAGTTGGGAAGATATGAAATGGTTCCAAGAACACCCATTTGCTAATACATCCAGTCTCACAAATCATACCCACCTTCGTAAACCCAAAACGACAACCCATTTTCACCAATGCATGGCTTCATAACACCACCCAGAAGCTTTCATCTGCACTAGTATAGCTTTCATACAGCTTGCCAATAGTCATTCGACATCCATTGCCACCATCCTTGACTATTTCTGAAAATTCCAAGACGATCGATTCAAGTCACTCGAACCATTGAAAGCTTGCTACTATTGTCAATGAAGGGGTTTTGAGATACTTTACTTTCGTCGAATTTTGAAATTTGGAGACCACTGCAGCGCTTCGAAGAAGTTGTCGAAGGTTGAAAGTCTGCCGACAATACAAGGTCGAGTTTCCAATGACGAATGGGTCAGTTTTCTTCTTTTCTTTAATAACACCTATTTAAAAAAAAAAAAAAAACTTAAAATAAAAAGGTTTTCTTTAGTAAATTTTCTTGAATGAGTTCATTAATGAAAAGAATTTTCTTTTAAAGACTTCAATTTTCTTCTTAAAAAAATTTGATAAAAAGAACTTATTTCTTTTAATATTTCTTTTTTCTCCCCACCCCATCCCCTACCCAAAACAAAAGGGAAAAAAGAAAAAAAAATTCTTTTTCAACATAATAAAAGACATTTATCGAGCTAAAAAAAGAAATACTTCTTTCGATTTCTTTTCCAAGTTATGTTTTTTTAAGCGATAACAAAAGTTTGTGTTCCCATTTAAGTTTTTTTTTTTTTTAAAAAAAAAAGCCTCCAAAATAAAATATTAATTACTTAAATGTAAGCTTTTTTAAAAAATAAAAATACAAACAAAATTAAAAGATTTCCTAGAAATCAAAGAATTATGTATGACTTGATTCTGAATAGCAGGTATATAGGTACTTACAACATCCTTAATAAAATTTTTTTTCTTATTTCTCCATTCTTTTTTTATTTGTCTTTGTTTGAATTTAGCTTTAAAAAAACGTGTATAAAAAATGGGGAAAAAAAAAAGACTCTTTCCTACATGTATTAGTCATTTTCTTTAGTCTTTTTATTTTTAGAAAATTTATTTTGGTAATCGTCTTTAGTTTTAAAAAGCAAGTCCCCATACCCAAAATCTTAGTTTTTCAAAAGATCAATGTTTTCTTGAAAATTAAAATTAATCTATCCAACTAATTTTAATTTGCCTTTTTTCAATTTTCTCAATAGCAACTTCAAATAAAAATCTTTTCTTTTAATTCCTTTATTAAGTAGTTTATATTAGATGAGGACCTTTTATAAATTAAGGAATTAAAAGGGTTAAATTTTTTGTTTGAATTCGGCCTCGATAGAAAAGGTTGTCCCTAATATTGACCTTAGTGACGGATAGCTCAACTAACATCTAATAATGCACCATATTAGACTTGTTCCATTAAGATTGCTTCTCTAATGCCTTGTACGACCTCATCGCCTCCATAAATGTGCTTTGCTAATTTAGTCCACCTCGACGATATGAGTTTTTGAGGCATATTATTCATAAACTCTAATTTAGCTACGTGAAAGATATGGCTACAAGGAAATCTAGTAATCTTGTAGTGTTGACATTCGTAATTAATAGATTGGTTTAAATTTTTTAATATTACTCTTGCAAGTCTAGAGGGTTGCTTGATAAGAATCAAACCATGGTACTTTTAATTTAAGCCCGAACATAAGGGTTCAAGAACTTAGTGCAGCGTGTTCTCCTTTACAAGGGAAGACTTCAATCTACTTTAACCTATTAACATGCTAACATGGTCAAGTTAACTCTTTTATGCTTGACACTTCTCTTTAGATGTTGACCTGAGGAGCACCCAAACAATAGCTTTGCTCATCCATCCAACAACTAGGCTAACCTAATTCCTAACTACCTTGAGCACATACCAATCGAATTCACCTCAAAAGAATCTTAGCTCAGCTTAGTAATAGCTAAACTAACCATACAATTTTGTCTGTTCTACAGGAAACATCACCATTGATTGCCAGTAACATGTACAGGCGACCACATGATGAAATCTATAGCACCAATCATTTGTTTTCTCGATTTTTCATTTATTCCCATTCACATTCCTTGTACATTACTACTTTTGGATAATATTAGTAGGTTCACATAATATTTTAGGTATAAATATCCTTGTATTTTGTAGTTGTAACATGAGAATCATCTTTTATCAAAATATACTACGTTTTCCTTTGTAAGCATCCTCGTGCTTACTTAACTTCTCTTACTCTTATCATAACTTTTAAGCAATGTTAGGTAGTAGTGAGTACCTTTATTAAGTTAGCTCGTATATCATATCGAGTTTATTCGTGAATCTTTGATAGTTCTTTAGTGCATCATATCTTAAGAGCTAATGAGTTTTGCTTATTAATGCGTATTCCATCTTCATTTTCAAACATTTTGTAAGTTGGGACTTATTCCCCGATATGCTCGACCTTGTCCTTCCTTGACATAGCTTATCACTGCTCATAGTAGCCTAGAATGTAGATAGTCACCCTAGGTTGGCTATCATCACGAAGGTATGGAATCCTTAAGGCCTTCCACTCAATCTCTAACTTCACTCTTTTAAAGGATGCCATCGTATATAAGGAGGCTACATGGTTTTCAAAACTCTTAAGCACGATACACATAATTGGTTTTGTGTGTGCACTCTCATGTCCACCTTCAATTCTGCATGTCTCAAATTAGCTAACACCCTCTTAAAATACTGAACAACTTGGTACATCCAACACCTCCTAGAAACAAAACGATTTCCCTTTATAAACGAATGGATTCCCTCACATCTTTGCATATTATGCATAAATGCCCAAAAATGTCGCCTCAAATAAGCTTGTGCCAAAGAGGACTGCTTCTTGTACAACTCCTCCATCCATTCATTGCCTTCAAGTTCACGCTTTTTGTAGGATATCTACTTAAGCTACTTCAAATTCATCAATAGATTTTATATCAAACATGCATCTCTTAAAATCTTATAAGAACTTGTCACTATGAACATAAGACATTGCATTCCTCACAAGATGCCATGAGCAAAGATGGTGCTATACCTGAAGACAAACAAAAATAATTGCTGCTTGCATCACTCTATCCCCATATGTGATAATTGACATAAGCCTTTTAGCTTTCACTACACACATAAACACCTTAAGCAACCAGCTATATGCCTCTTCTATCTCATCATCTAATAGTGTACTATCAAATAAATACAAGTCTAATGGTGATGGTTAACACCAAAGAATATGGCCAACAGCATTGGGTACTTGTTCAATCAATATTTAGAATCAAAAGCAATGACATCTCTAAAACACACATAGTCGAGTTGATACGTCGAATCTAACCAAAACATTCAACTAAGTTCTCCTTCTTCATTCACAATGTACTCATAAAAGAACATAAGATTAGCTTGTTTATGGCTCGCTAGGAATATTAAGGTTGCCTCAACATCACCATTACAAGTATCCACTCGCTTCTGCTTATCCATATAGTTGTATAGGTCTTTCTTTCTAAATCCAACTTTTTATTATTTGCTTGCTTAATGAACCAAATATTCCATTATATCACGCAGCTGGATAGTAGAATTTAACATGCTCTTAATTTGACCCCGATCAGTATCCAACACAAACTTATTGGAATTTAAGAAGTAACTCCGTAATCGTGGTATAAGCTCATGATTATGCTCAGTATTTACAATTAAGACCTCCCAAAGTCCATCCTCTTCCATGAATTTTACTTTAAACATAGCTAGATAACCAATTCTACTCAACACCCTTTCCTTTCTAACTCGGTTAGTCCTATCAAGATGTTATTAACCCCTAAAACCCTCCTTATGAGCACCTATAGGCATAATTTCACCTTCTTTTGCTCTTTCTTTTTGCTATGATGCAAATGAGTACCAAACCTATTTATAGTAGTATACCTATTATAAAAATCCCCAGCTACTGAAAAAGATGCAAACTTTTTACCCATTAGAAGTTTAATCGAATACAAACTTGTATAGGATGACAAATTATCAATGGTAATCACATTGCTATGCTAAGAAGAATCATTGCTTCTATCATCACCTAAGACTGGAATATCGTGCAATTCATCATATGCAACATCGGTTTTGGTATCATGGTCATCAACATTGTATCCGTCTTCATTGTCACAACCCAAATCAAATGCATGCCTATCAAAATCCATATTGAGATTGTAGGAGTTATAATTGTTGTTCTTTCTAGGTATTGAAGGTACATTTGGGTTTAAACGTGGAAAATTAAGTGTTTACTAATGAAGGAAATAAACTTTACTGTAAAAATATTAGAATGCAGAACGTTTTAATTTATAAAAAATGTCAACAATTTGATGTTACTATCAACGATGATGTGCCCATATAAAAAACTACCGACAATACCATCTAACTGTCAATTGTAATGCGCTCCATTCTAGTAAAACCAACTCCTTTGCTGTAAAAGATCATTAAACATGGTAGATTTTCTCTATTGACGATAAGTTAAATTGTTGATAGTAACGTCAAACTACTGATAGTCATGTATTTCATTCCAATAAAACCCAACTCCTTTGCAGTAAAAGATGACCGAGCATGGTGCCAATAAATAAGATAATGCAAATGTCATATTAAGTTAATACATAACTAGTAAATGAGATAAAACAGATCTTATGCCATGCTAATGCATGTAACATATATTAGTACCGATATCTTAGCTAATCTAGCAACTCATTCAATTTAGTCAACTTCAAATCTAGGCATCTAGATAGTATATCTGAAAACCTAGCAAATAACTCAACCTAACAAAACCATAGAGCATGGTTGAAGTATTGGATAATGTAAAACTATATGCATGAAAACATAGCTCTGTAACCTTACTTTAGCGAAATCATAAGTTTCATAAAACTGACTCATAGGTCCTTTTTGTGCCATATCATGAATGCATCAATCAATTCTTAATAAATACTAAGTATAACAACAAAACTTATCAAGTTTCATCTTGTCTTTGTTTTAGGTTTTGAATTAGCCTCTGATCTAATTACTCATTTCATTTAGCATAAATCTCCATACGTTTACTTACAACTAGATTCAAAGTATATCACATAACTCATTTACAGCATTGAATACATAGATCATAGCTTCATAGAGTACCTTACACGACAAATCTAAGCAACAATTAGGCAATCATCACAATCACATAAACGAACACTTACCATATATTGAGTAGACATCAATCTATTCCCCATATACACAAATCCACTTACTTGATGAGTAATACATTTCCAAACTTACTCATTAGCATCAGCTCCTTCCTCTGTGTTTTCACTTAACAAGAGTAAATAGTATTAAATTTAACTACAGACTACATGTAAATATATTTTAGCTTGATATTAGTTAGTTGGCTTTTAGTTTACTCCCAAACTATTATTGACTTAGTCTCTAACTTTACTTTTGATTTAGCTTCTGAAATTGCTTCTGAATTACTATCTGATCTAGTCTAACTGTAAAATTTTTAATCAAATACTAGTCAACTTATATCTTTAGTTTATCAACCAAAATCTCCAATATTAAACCCAACTCAATCATTTAAGTTCAATTTACATAAAAACACTTAAGTGTAGCAACTTATGATTCTAGTTATGATCTAGCTTCTTATTCGTCTAGAATATCACATTTACTTATATTATACTTCCACTTTTCAACTAAATCAAACTAAGTCCAACAAAGTGTTATCTAAATACCACCGTAGCCAGAACTCCTCTGTGCTATAATGTCAATTTACCCTATATTATCATTTTTGGCAAAACATGTACAAATAGTAAGAAAATATATCATAATTAGTATTTATACTCCTTTAAAACCATGAGAAGCATATTATACTCCAAAAATAATAGTGATTATATCTAGTCATTAAAAACACTAAAATAGTATATGACACAATATGCTCCATAATACTTAATTTAGCTCTATTTTATCAATAAATAACTAAAAATAGGTGAATAATTATACTTTTCACCAAAATCAAAGAATAGCATATATTTTAATAATGCTAAGCTTTAGAAATTGTATCAAGGGGGTTTTATACAAAAGTGCTTTAAAATCCTTTAATTTAACATAATCGGTAAAACTGCTAGCAAATACTAAATAACTTACAATAAATAGTAAATGTAACATTTTTCAAAAATTGTTGTTACTACAATTTAGTATATATTATAAGAGTATTATACAAAATTTTTTAACCCAAAACAACGTCGTTTAATATTTTGAAAAATTCGTTCAAAATTCGATGGAATATGGCATGTTCTTAAGAAAGTATCCTAAATCAATATTATTTCAATAAAATAAAATTATGACATGAAAGTACATATAAAATAACCTAATGAAACTAAATTTTATAATTTTCTAAGCTAATTTGGTATTTTTAGAAAATTAAACCAAATCGACTGAAAGATTTTGACTTACTGGCACACAGCCGTCTAGTCACTAGGGTGTGTTGACAAAACTCCTCTCACCACCAGGATCTTAAGTTCCAAGCTTTGTAATATCAAGTCTTAGCCTTGTAAAGTCAAGTCTTTGTTTGTTATAAGAACCTTAAATCCCCTGTTTTATTTCGAATTTTTCCCTATTTTTGTTTAATTTGCATTTTTATGTTTCTAGAGGAGGTTTTGTGATTTTGAAATGCTAAAAATGATGTTAAATGAACTCTCAATCTTGTATAAGCATTAGGTTGATTAGGTGGGTAAAAAAGCACATACATGTGTCAATTTAGGTTTATTCAAGTATTACTTTGTTATTTTGTCCTTTCTTGTTCTTTGCCAAGTCAAAAAGGTACCTCTTACTAAATTAGAAACATACTACGCTTGATGTCATGATGTCTAAGTGTTTTTATTACTTTTTCGTAACTTTTTAGCAATTAAACATAATTTCTAATAATTATTTAGTATATTTAATAATTTATTTCTAAGAATTCATTACATTTCAAGGTTCAAAGATCAAGTTCCTAATAATTACTGAACATACTCAATAAAAATACGTTTTATCAAAATTAAATATTTTATGTACTTCATTTTGAGAAATTAACCTTATTGATACTCTTCTACCTAACTTTTGTGATCTTATATTAGAATTTGACTTAATTCAAATAATTATCTAAAAGCCCTAAATTGTTCTAAACACCCTAACTTGCGTCGGTTCGTTAAGCAACAAGGGGTACTTAAACAGCTATGGTCTCACACTCCCTTTCAATATTATTGATGTTTCATTAGTGTTATCAACTATTTGTTAATGAATTGAATGAAAACAGCTATAACAAAGGAAATTATTACTCTAAAAAGTCTAGTAAATGAAATCCCATTTAATGGTATCATAAACCTTCTCTAAATCAATCTTGATCATCATCTAGTTTTTCTCTATTTTCCATAACTCAATTACTAAGATGTAATTATCAGCTGCTTTACAACTTAGAATAAAACTACATTAAACAGAGTGAATAATATTATTTAAATAATGTCAAAGTCTTGACACTAAGATCTTCGTAATGACATTATGCACAAAGTTATACAAAGGCCTAAGGGCTGAAACATCTTAATTGAATTGACCCTTAATGGTTTATGAATGAAACATATGAGAGTGTGATTCAATTACTTAGGAAGTTCTTGAGGACAAAAAATGTGATCGATAAGTTATTCTATTGAACTTCTCAGAAAGGATCGACAATTAAAATAAAAAAAAAAAAAGAATGGAAACCATCCTTTGCTAAAGATTTCCAAGATCTAATACTCAAAAGGGCTACTTTTCCCTTCTGTAATGGCTTTACAATGCATTATTGATTTGTTCATCTACTCCATATCTTATACGCTCTTAAATTAGATTATGTAAGGTAGCACTAGCTTCTTAGCAAAATAGATTGTAATATGGTTTGCTATCTCTTCTTCCTCACACATTCATTTGTCATATTCATCTTTTAATCTGAATACTCGATTCTTTGCCCTCCTTGTTTGCACCTTAACATGATAGTATGAGGTATTTTACTCACCATCCTTTATCCAACACATTCTTGCTTTAAAAGCTTCCATAACCATTCTTTCTTAATTGGGATATTATTTAGAATTGATTTCAACTTCTTCTAAGTCGCCAAATTCAACTTTTGGTCAATATCCTCTAATCTTCTTAGGACTTGAGGTTTTAGATGTGAGATAAACCAAACACTTCTTGTTTCCATTGTCTTAAATTTGGTATTAAGGTATCTAAAGTAGATACTATATCCTATCTATAAGTTGGAAAAAAAATTTCAATAAATATTATATTCCATGTGTACATTACATGTGTTAACATGATTTATAATGGAATAATTGAAAAATCAATTACTACGTATGATTTGCATACATTTTATATATCAACATTTTATTTGTATTTACATGCCACCATATGTATATAACACGTAACGTATATTACTTATTAAATCTTGTCTCCTATAAGTTAGCCAAGTGTGCTCTATTAATGGTATATTGGTCTTATCCAATTTAGCTCTTTTTATAATAGAAAGTGCATGCTTAAATGATGGCCCTAGCAAAGTGATAAGGTTGAGTTGATGGCATGTTCAATGAAATAAAGCAGTTCAATAAGACTCTATACTAAAGCTAATATCATATCCTGTTTTGTTATTATATTTCCAACCTTTAATTGGTGGTGGATCCAATTTTTTTTTGGAAAGAGAAAATAAAATTATCATCCTTGATTTTGGTTGGAGAGCTTATATTAGGTGCGAAAGACCTAATGTAAATTTAAAATATTTTTTTTAGAATATTCCAATTTTCATACATACTAAGTGCACGTCAACACAACTCTATATGTTTTACACATTTTCTCACATGCTTTTTTCTTGTATTGACCTCGTCTCTTTCAAACAAAAATGAATCATTTGTTTCCTTTATCAAACAACCTACACCTTACATTTGTACCAATTATTCATATACACCACACAAGATTTAGTTCAAATAGATGTTCTTCTTGAGGCAAGTACATAATAAATCATGTAACCTCCAATGTATCTTGAAGACTAACACTAGAGCTTGCAAGAGCATTCAATATTTTGAACTCCAAAAATCATTATAGGATTACCCACATAAATGGAATTTTGAACTCACTATTTGCTTACTTGATTATAGATTTCATTAATATAGATTAAATTATTTTGCTTATTTTTGAAAGTTATGGTAATAACATTCTTAAGTTGTTGGTCTATATCAATGACATAATCTTGGGAAATTTATTCTTACTATAATCACTTAATTAAAGACTGATTTGAAAGTCCAATTGGTAGCAAGGATATTGCAATCTTCACTACTTAGCATTTTTTGGTTTTGATTTTGTGAGAATTATTTAAACTATTGGTTCCAAATAATATCATATTTTATGTCAACATAAGCATGCAATGCATTTAGTAGTTGCTAGAATTTTTTTCCTTTTTGCCAATCATTACTTATTTCAACTAAAGGATGGAATTTGGTCCATCTTGTAGAACTATAGTCATGCCATCAGACTATACTAATCATACGAGAAGTAGTAGTTACTAATTAGGACTGTTTTAGACCTTATGATGAATATATATTTGTTTTTTTCGAAGATATGATCCATCAAATTAAATGGTGCATTTTGGCTTTATGTTGACATCACTAGCTATCAGAGACTTATTACAATGCTGGTTCATTTAAATTTTCTGAGTCTAACTATATACATTATTCAATTTTTATCACAATTTTGAAAGTCTCTCATCACGTCATTAAATATGTCAAAGGAGCAAAGGACAAGGGTTAAACTTCCTACTACGGTTCATCCAACCATTTTACTTTTCTTTAATCTAAATTGAATGTTGTTACATCTACTATAAGCACGCTTAACTTAAGAGTTTATCAAGGTTGTAGTTTTTGACTTCTCAACGTCATTGCCCTTAACATCAAAATATAGAAGATTCAACACATTCACCAATCTCGCATTGCCGAGTTTCTACTAAATTTAACATATGGTAGAATTGCAATGTTGCAACTATCTATCTTATGTATTACTATATTACATAGTTAATCACTTATACTTCATTGAATTTGTTTATCTATTGTAATTAATTAAGTAGATAAGTAACTTGTCATTTCTACAAACATAATAGCTTTCTCCATTTGTTGCATAATTTTATTCTCTTTTCTATTAAATATATATATATATATGTATATCTTGCAAATTTTTTAAAAGATGGACTTGTCTATATTTTATGGTCCTTCACAGCGTCTATCGTCTTCTTTTTTGTAAGAATTGTATTCTTATTTCTACTTCTGGAGATACATGGCTTTTTTTTCTTTTCTTTTCTTTTCTTTCTTTCTTTTTTTTTTTTTTTTTGGCCAAGGAAAAATCTTTTTTGACAAGAAATGAAAAAAATACAAATAGTATGGAGGTTCAACATAATAGATCATTCAAGTAATCAATTGAATTCATTGATTCAACAAAAAAAAAAAAAAGAATGTGTGTATATATCAATGATTTGCTTCAATAAAATGATTTCCCATTAATAGCACTGCCATTTTACTCTAAAATCTATTAGTAATTTTATTTTAATACAAGTACATAGGAAAAGGAAAAGAGCTAGATAGACACACTTGATAAGAGTGTCTATTCATTAAAGTACACCCAACATTTGAAACCATTAAATGAATGAATGTTTCTATTATTTGATTCCAAATTGCATTTCCCAAAACAAAGACACAAATTACAGGCAAAATAATCAACTTTAAGAGGAAATGTTGTAGCAAAGGCATGACAAATATCTATTTAAGCGCCTATTGTTCATGAATGTGGTTGCTATAATTGATTTCTTCAAGATGTCCAAGATTTTTCTATTTGGATTTGTCATCCAACATAAGATATAAAATTTTCTTCAATCTTTGATTGTAAACCAAGGGTCGCTCTAGTGGGACGAGGTGTCCAGACTTCTCTATGTATTCCAACGTTGCATTTTCTCCCAGTTTTCTGTTATTTGATTAGAAAACACAAATAAATATATAATGAATGAATAATTGAAGATAAGTTTGCTAAATGAGGAAACCCATATGTTGAAAAGATTAACATACTTCAATATACACAACAAGTGACGCAAAAGCATTTGATAAGCAACATACCCAGTATTGAAATTTTACAATATAACAAAAATAAATAAATAATTAAGTGCACATTAGAAATTGCAAATTTCCTTATTAAGTTTGTTTATCATCAAGTGATAGCTAGTTTATACATTCTAGAAATAGTCAGGTACATCATGTGCTAATGATATTCTATGATAGAGATATGAGATTAGATAGAGGAATATTTAGATTTTAGACCATATGTTTAATGCTTGTGCTATACATTTCAAAGATAATTTGGCTAAGCAGATAACCCATTAGAGCTTACATTCAACTATAGCTACTAGCTACCCAACTATCCAATTGACACCATAGAAAGCCTCTTTTGGGAAGAAAATATATGTCCTTAGTATATTAAGATGATTGGTGAAAGAAAAATATTATTACTATAAACCGTCCAAAGAATAATAGACAAATTTAAGTGATCATAGAAAGAATATTATTAGCTCATAATCACTAACAGATTTTTATTTTTTTTTTATTTTTATAAGAGAAGAAGACTTCTTAAGTTTCAAGTGGGAGATTGCACATTTCTAAAGATCTCAAAGAGATAGCAGATTTGAAATGAACGAAAATATTGGTTTAAAATATATCTAATCATCAAGTGTAAGAGAGGATTGGTGAAGCAACTTACAAGGTTATCTTACAACCTAGATTAGCAAGCATAATTTCTTCCATGTATCTATACTAAGAAAGTTCAATTGTGATCTACATAAAGTGGTTGAGCTAGAAATACCAATAGTGCAAAGGAACCTAACTTACACATAATGTACAATTAAGATAAATAACTCTTAAACGTAGCATCAAGTATGTTAAAGTGCAATGAAGCAACTATACAAAAAGAGAATTGACATAGGAACTAGAAGAGAAAATGTAAGTGTATACCCAGAACTCTTCTAATACCCCTTTACCCAACCAAAAAGAAAAAAAAAAAAAAAAGATCTCCTAATACAAGTAAATGAGACTTTTAAGGAAAAAAGTTTTCCAAGGTAGGAAATGAATTATCCCATTCAAAATTAGAGTCATTCAATTATCCTCTACCTAAGCTTTTTGATGTAAAAAGTAATTAAGAAAAGCATATGTAAAAGGGAAACTATATGCTAAAGGATGAACATTTGAAAACAAATTTAAATAGAGAATTGAACTTTTTAGTAATTTTAAAAAGAGAATAAATAGATGATCAATGTTTATAGTAAAGAGGTACAGATAAAGGATGACATTATTGCTACAATGTAACAACATTATATTTTGGTGATATAGCATGATATATATACAAAATATTTGTGGTTAAGTGTGTCGTTTTCTTTTTCTATTTGAACGTAATGTCATCCTCTACTTAAGCTATTTAATAATGCTTATTCTCTATTTGCATCACTTGAATGACATTCATTCTCTATTCATGATAATAAAAAGTTTTGTTATCTATTTATATTTCTCTCTTAATGTTCATCCTTTGGTGTGTAATTTTTCCATTTCTAATGTATTTCAAATAAGATATAAATCCTAGTGGTATGTGTGTGGGGATTTTATCAACAAATCATTAAATCTTTACATGTGTATAGATATCGATCATAAAAATAATGAAAAATACAAATTTACTTTTGAATGTTTCACTATTTTTTATTTCAATCATAACATTTACTTGTTGCGTTCAAGTCCTCTACATTTATCTAATGATGTGTTAACCTTTCCATTAAGGATTTATATGTAACACAATTCCATTAGTCCAAAAAAATATCAAAATAAATAATTTAATAAAATTAGTAAAACTATATATAATTAATTAAAATTTTAAAAAATTGGAAAAAAGAAAAAATGCAAAAAACTCCCAAATTAAAAATCTATATAATAATACAATCGTGTGACTCCCCCAAGGGTAGGCAACCACCCATAGCCAGTAATGATTGGTTTATTTGACCCACTATAATAAGTGGATTGCAACCTACCACTATTTTGTTTTAGCTATTCCATGCCATTAGCCACCCATTGATCTTAGGTGGTCAAAACTATTTTCTTTTCATATTTTTTAGATTGTTCTTTCTTATTTTGTAAATTTTTTATTTTTTATTAAATTACTTAGATAACACATATATATGTGTACATACATATATGATCGTGTATATTTATCTATGTATATATTTTCCAAAGTTTTTAGCATTTTTTTCTTTTTTTTAATTTTTTTTATTTCTTAAAATTTCATATAATTTCTATAGTTTTATTGTATTTGTTTTTTTATAATTATTTGGACTAATTGAATCATACCATGCGTTAATCCTTAACAGAAAAGTTAATACTATCATTAAAAAGACTTATTTGTAAATACTGAGAACTCAAATGTATGAAACAAAAAAAAAAATTTAAGATTGAATTTTTTTTTTTTTTTTTTTTTTTGTCCCTATAAACAATTAACAATATCTCTAGCTTTTGTTGTTTGAAATTTATGGAGTCATGATTTTGATCCCGACTGGACTTTCAAGGCTAATAGATGAGATTAAGTTATCAAATGAAAACAGAAGAACCAACGATTATAAAACTCAGTTTACTCGATAGATGGTGGTTATTGGAGGAGAAATATTAATTATAAAAGAATCATGGAGTAAATGACGATAAATAATTTTGATGAAGTTTAACATAAAAATATGGAGAATGGGGATTGTTTATGTAGGTTTTAGTTGAGGGATAGCCACCAAGAGAAGTACTGCTCCACTATCCTAAGCCAAAGGACGAATCGAGGGTCTTTTTATAAGGACACAATTGATGGTCCAGAGGAATCAGTCGATAGCCATTTATCTTGTTTGACTAACCTATTATAATATTGAATCGAAGCATGATTTTTGGGTTAGTATTCAATTTCAAAGGAACCTAATTAACCAACCAAAAAGCTCTTTGGATAGATGTCCTCTTAGAATAAGTGATACTTTGATTCTACAATTTTCAAATTAGTTGTGATAAGAGGTAAAGTGAAGTGAGTTGTTATACAAATAATGCTAATGTCTATCTTATTAAAATTGCTTGCCGTTGTAGCACATAAATAAATTGATAATGTCGGTTGTGATTGTTATTTTCCTATCACCAACATCTAGTGTTATAGAATATGTAGGTCTTGAAATATTAATTCAGGTGTTTTGTTTATAGTTGTGTAGGCATTGAAGGCAACTTATATAGGAAAAATGAGTCTTTCACTAACAATCTGTTGTTAGTCCCAAGTTTAAAAACCTTAAGCATTGAATCAAAGGCACAATGGATGAATACAAGAGAGCAATTTTACAGGAGATGGTTGTTTATGGTTGTTGAGGACTAAGGTCCATTATTGTATAGGATAAATAGGTCAAAGATTGACATTTAGTACTAGATTTGGATTGAGAAATTAGGATGAATGGACTTCTATTGTAGATATCAATAAATTGAAAATGATATCTTAAATAAATTAACTGTATAGGCATGTTGCCTTGGTGGATATACTTAAGCTTTGTGCATTATCTATGTTACTGGTGGATTTTGGTTTGTAGGCTTCCTCTAGGCAGACTCACCCCAATACCTTTCAAGCCTTGAGAATGAAATAAAGGTGTTAGCAGAGAAGGGAAAAAGGGACACTTTGGGCATAACATTCTTGCCTAAAATCAAAAGTGAAGGGACCACAAACCTTTAACAGTCTAACAAATTCTCATTGTCCTCTATAAATAGGAGGCACTCCCTCCTAGTAAAGGGACCAACTATTATAATCTAGTTTCTCTCTCTCTCTCGTTGGTAGATTATTCTTAACCACTTTCACTAATTTAAACATCACAGTTTGTACATTTGAGTCACCTTCAACGTTAGATTTAGGGCCTAAATTGACCCGAAACTGCTTGGCTTACCTATGGCCAATCCCAAACCAATTCATAAGCCTATGAACCGAATTCCAAAGTTTTTCTTTTCTACGATTGCAATTCATATACATATATATGTGTGTGTAAAATATGTACATTATATTATATACTTATATTATATATGTTAATATCTATAATATACACTATATATAATATATATGCTAATAAGTTAACGTACACAATATACTATATATGTTAATGTTTCTAATGTGTCTAATATTTATAAAAAAAAATATGTTAATAAAATATATATGTAACATATATGTTAATATGATATAAATGTAAAAAAAAAAAAAAGTTTAGGTCAGTTAGAAAACTTAAACTGTCTAAACCTGTATAAATTCATTTCTATACTGATGCATTGTTTGAAACCAATCCTTTCTTAGGTTTATCTAATATCTTCAATGGCTCACGTTTGTTTAGCTTGGAGGACAATCTCTCTTTCTCACTCTACTACTTTATTGAGATCGAGGCCTCATAATCAAGATTAACAACCATCACCAATATGCATTATACATACTTTTGGTAATAGAGACTCATTGTTAATAATTTTTCGGGTGATGACAAATTTGGTAGATTTTGATGGGTGCTAGCCATATATATCATATGTGGACAAGCGGCACGAAATATGCAATGATTTATAGAACTTCTATTATTGAAGACTTAGTTTACCTGTTCATTTTTCTTCAGCGAAAGAAGACTTAGTTTATTTAAATTTATATTTTAAAAAGCTTAGTGAATCTTAAGAGGTTTTTATGAATATTTAATTATTAGATTAATTTAGTTTTGTTGGAGATATTTGATGATTATTGTTAGCAACGATCTTATAATCAATGAAGTATTTGAAGTTTTTTAATTATATGGAATAATAGAAATTAACCGCCTAAAGCTTGCATGCTTTAATTACTTCACTCATAAGAGACAATTGACATGTTCCAATGGTGTTATTCTTGACTTGACAATAAAGATATTTGATTTATGTAATTTTTAGCTGGATGAAATTAAACTACGTGAATATCATTTCATCTTTTAGGGGGTAAAAAATGTCAAATCTACGTATCTATGTTTTGAGTATCCCTATCCATAAACCCTCCGCTTAAAATCATTATATACTAAATCAATAATTTAAGAACCTCTTCACTTTATTTATATATTTTTTTACAAAATTTTTAATATTTATTTATATTATTTACGGAACTCACAATATACAAATTTAAACTAACATAACATTAAAAGTAATAAAATAATAATAATAAAATGTACTTTTTAAGATCCTTAGTTAAGGACCCCAAATTAACCAAAGACCTCTCTCTATCCGTCAAGAACCCTGTGCCAAGAATCTTGGATAGGGATTCCCTTAGTCCGCATACATGCATTGCTAAATAGGATTGTTGAGATTTTGAGATTTTATGGGCTAAACGAAGGAATCAATAACACAATTTCTTGTAGAAACAAAGAAAATTAATGCGTATTGAAATTTGAAAATGTTTTAAAATGCTTTTTTAAAAAAAAAAAAATATGAAAGTAGTTTTCCAATATATTGTGGAAAATTAATATTACAAATTCTCTTCATTTATCGTTTGGAATAAATAAATAAATAAAAAGAAAGAAATTAAGAATATAGTTTCTATAGACTAGGGCATATTCATTTATATATTGTTGAACAATGAATGGCCATAAAACAAGCAAATAATTATGAGACTTGACTTACAGTTTCAGTGAGTTGGCAATATCTATATTAAAGATCTTGTCGTTCTTCCCCCATAAAAGATGCACCCTCTACAAAATAAATAAATAAATGAATTTATATTCTTATATTGATTGCAAAAGTCAACAGAAGAGGCATGAAAGCAATTACAAATAATTTGCATATTATGCCCAACGACACAAATATGTGCGAACTATTGACTAACTTTCTCATATAACATCCAATTGTATTCTCATATCATGTAACAAAGAGAAATAATAAAGTATAATGAGAGGATTTGAGATGATAAATTAGGTAATTTTTTCAATTACAATTTAAACAGATGTAACATTTGATTTTATGAATTTTTCTTACTATTATATGTTTTTAAAGACCAATTTTTCTAACTGATATCGTTTTAATCTTTGGATTTGAAAAACGAACTTAAAGCCTGTTGTCAGAGTTTTTATTTTTAAGCAATATTTTATGCATTTTAAGGATTCTTTTTAGATTCTTTTTTGGATATAAATAGTTTTTCTCTTTTGTCCTTACTTTTTTATGAACAATTATTCAAGAATAACAATTTTTCAAATTTTCCTTCTTGTATTGCCTACATTGGGTTTTCTCTTAGTTTTGCGACTCCTTCAATTTTTGACTAATTTTTTTCCAATAAATACTATCACATTCCAATAAGTAAAATTATACTAAGAAAAAAAGATAACACATTAATATTGAAAAATAGTTATAAAATTTAAAAACAGTTAAAACTATTGATTTAGAAATAATTGATAAAAATTCAAAAAACAAAAATGATAGAAACTTATTTGATATCATTTAAGTCATAAAAAAGTGCATTGTAGAATTCGCCATAAACTATATAAATGATAAGGATCATAACTTCGGATTAACTAAGGAAAGGAAAACTTATTGGATAGTTAAAAAATACCATCTTAATGCGAAACCTATTAAAAATATGAGATAGTCATTTTATTGACTAATTTCAATGTGGAATCACTTTTTTATGCGTCATATTTTAAATAGAAAACATCCTCAAAATGGATAGATCAATGATTTATCTATCATTTACTCTAAGGAAAAGAGTTTACATCGCGCATCATAGGGACAAGTGAGGAAAAAAAATTAAAAAGAAAAAAAAAAGAAGAAGAAAAATGTCCAAGTTGATTTTGTACCTGGGGAATGCAAGGAATTTGAAAGTCCTTGTCTGGGATGACTAAAGCCTCCAAAAGTTGTTCCTGCTCTTGCCGATGGCTAAACATGACCTACCAGCAGCCAAATCAAGTGCTTATCTTATATTAATAATTTTTTAAGGAGGTATTCTAATTTATAAAACCATCCTGCCACGTGCATAATTATTAAAATAAGCCTTTGACTTTTCTTATATCATAATTATTCCGGAGCGTGGTATCCACATGGATATTGTTTTTTCGTGTACAATAAAGATGACAGGGGATATGAGGGCATTTAAAAACGAAGAAAGGGGAAAAGAAAATGAATACAATGGACGAATTTGTTTTTTCCTACTAAAAAACACCAACAGAATTAATAAAATTGCACAAGTTAGGAATCTTTTTTTAACAGATAAATATACACATGTATCTTTTTGGTCAATCATCTTTTATTTCTTCTTAATCTTATGTATATAATAATCATGTCGGTTTTAGATTAACCTATATTTATTTGAAATATGACTCTTGAAATATCATCTGCTTTGCTTCAAACCAATTCTAGATAAATTACTCTTTTAGTATTTTATCATAATTATGATGAAAATGAATATTGGAAAGGAAAATTTGAAAAACAAAAACTTATTACTATTGAGGAAAATGGAAGCTGTATTTGATTTTTTTTTAAGTAATAAATTTATTTTATTATACTAAAACACACACACACATATATATATATACTTATATTTTCGTCTTTCTATGTCTTATTTTGATAGATGCATGATTTAAAAATAGTACTAATATTATACTAAAATGAAAAATAAAAAAGGAAGAGCCAAAGTCAAGCAAAATATTGGTGTTTTACTACTTAGAAGGAAAGTTGAGTTTCCACTTTGTCTACATATTTTGAAGATTTCATTTCTTAGACATCGTATATGCACCGGCTTTACTTCTAGTGTATAAATATATCGTAAATTCAACTTTTTTATTTTTTTTCGTTATATGCAATGAAAAAAATTTAATAATACTAATATACCATATGAATCGATGAGTAACGTATAAATATAAATAAAAATTTAATACATAAGAATGAAGAAACGTACTTTTTCAAAAAGCACAAATTATATTTTTACATTTCAAATTTTTATTAATACTTACATCCTACTAATCGATTCACGTGACATATTAATACCGTTAAAATCTTTCTCATATATATATTTTTTCTCTTGCCATAAATTAAATTTTTGCATGATTGTTATTCTTTATTACCAATTTCTTTTAAAAACCACTTTTACTAGTTTCTTTTGAAACATTCAAAAGTTAAAGCCATTGTAGTTTCGCCACATCAACATTAGTATTTCATCAAGATGAATTTGTGTTCAAATTTCTCTATTCTAGTTGATGGAAGGAAAAAAAAAAATGAAAAAGTAAAAAGAAAAACATTCAAAATACCTCTAAGTATTGTTTGAAAACCCAATCAGGAAGAGAAGGAAGCTTGTAAGTCCCAACATCGAAAAGGTTTATCACACCCTTCACCGTCGTCGGCAGCAACAAATCCGACCATCTCGAGATCCCAAGCCTCCTATAACACTCTTCACTTATAGACTCAGTCAAGCCCATGACCGAGCATGACACCACCATTGACTCCACAAGCTCAGGATACTTCTCAGCCATCTTAAACGCAGCCATCCCACCATAACTTAACCCTACCACCGTGCACTTCTCCACTCCCAACTTCCTCAGCCCTTGCGCCAGGCATTCCACCTGGAAGTCCAGCGTCCGATGGCAGCTTTCCGTGGTGGAGCCGCCAAAGAATAGAAAGTCTGGCACGTAGACCGAGTACTTACGTGCGAGTGCTAGGGCTTGGAATTGCCATGTGAAGATACCATTGGCAGCAAATCCATGAAGGAATACGATATTAGGACGATTATTAGGTGTTGCGTTTGGGCTGGATTTTGGTTTTGGTACCCAGAAGTTCATGAATGTTCCTGGGTTGATCTCAACCTTTTGAGGTTGTACACCTGCACGCTTCATTGTGAACCTGAGCATGTTGTTGTATAAGGAAAATATGTTCAACATCTTTCTCTCTCTCTCTCTCTCTCCCCCCTCCTCCTCCCCTTTAATGGCGAAATCTTTTGTTTTAACTAGAGGGTATATATAATATAGGTGGAGGAAGATGACTGGCAAGCAATTTATGAGAAATTAGAGGGATCGATATAATAGGAAACTAAACATGTGATCCCCCTGGTAATATCTTCTCGGTACTACAGCAGATTTTTGGAGGACACGTGAGTTCTCTCGCAGTACGGTCCCCAGTTTTTCTAAAATGATTGCCCCAACAAAGCGATAAGGTTGAGCCATGACAGAATACTAGATTGGCCAGTGCTGGGGGCACATTGTGGAAGGAACAAAAGTTATTATATGATTATGTCATATCCCATCTCATCCTAAATGGGTACATTTTTTAAAGTTTGAAACTACATTAGCCTCTCAAAACCGTCTTAAAGCTTATGTTTTATCAAAGATCCTCATTATATTGCTTTCTTAAAAAACAGTGAAATTTACTTGTATTTTCGCCATGTAAAAAGTACTATTGCTTACTCAGTCAAGGGAAAAAAAAAATTATATATAGTTGAATGTTATTGAAATGATTTATGCTTAATTAATAATTAGTGAATGGGTAACCTTGCTATACAAGATATCCACTCGAACTTTGCTCCATCGAATAAGTTTTAAATGAATAAAAAAGGTCACAAGATAAATTCAGGATAGCAATTTTCTAGAACCTACATTTAGAGGATAGGGTACAGGTATGACATTAAGATATTCTATAGTCATCTCACAATTTATACTCTAAAGTATACAAGGTACAAATTTTATGGTACCATATTCCAAACTATAATAAAATCCTAAGACTACACACTCTTGTATCTACTGTTTTGTTTCTCTCTTTAATTCTTTTTTCTTTTCTTGAGTAAAACCTTATTTTTTTATTTTACGTATAATAATTTTATGATTTCATAAAAATTTATTTTGATGTTTTCAAAGAAAAAGATAACATAAATAATTTAGTATGACTTAACTAAGGGTTAAACGTTTTCAATTATAAGGATTATTCTCTATTATAATTATTAAAGTTTTATATTACTACGGGTAGATGTGTTGTAAATATAAGAATCTTTTAAATATTAATATTTGGTCTGTTAATATAGTTACAAGTCTAAGATTAATTATATACTTGTACAATATTCAAAAGAAAATAAAGTAAAAAAAAAAAATACAAGTTCCACAAGGCACTCTGTCACGCCCCGAAGCGGCAGAGTCGTAACAGTCCCGCCGTGTAAACCATCTTAAGATAGAAGTTGGCCTTACAACCGCTATCTTAGACCTGATCTACACAAGGTGTCAACGACTAACCCGCTTTGAAGTAAACAGTTTGAAATTTAAATAAATCATTAATCTAAGAAAGTGAAAAAATATATATATGCTATAATTCAGCTATTGTAATTCAAGTTTACAATATTTCTCTGTAATATATTTTCTAGTTATTACAATATTCGAAAATGAAAAATTCTAAAGTAAAAGCTTAAGCCTTAAAAAATATATGTTTATTCTTCACATGTTTTTCCTCACTCCCCAGGATCCAGCAGTTGCTAGCTTCAGAGTAGTTGTTTGCCGCTTCTTAGCCAGCACCTACACAACGCCTATAAGGATGTAAGCAACCACAGCTCAGTAAGTAGGGACGAAGGACTTAAAACTATACTAGAAACACAACAAGGTTTTCAATCACTTATTAAATGCAATGTATGTGCAAGCAAATGCCATCGCACGACATTGTCCGGCCCGTCGTGAGATTAAAGAAATTGTGCCCGCTCTAATTCGAGTTGAGGAGTTGCCGTTAATGCAACAACTCACGACCAAACCCAGGCTTGTGTAATGGAGACCTTGCTCCTCCCGCGACTACCTTCGAACCACTGCCTTCACCCTCGCCACAACCTCCTCTCCTGTCACTTAGTTCGACTGAGGATGAAGAATGGACTATTTTGCAATCCTGCGCTATCCCTTCCGAAAGGGTCGGTATTTGGCCGAAGAGTCCTAAATCCCCTAACGGGTTGCTATGCATGTTCGATTATGATTACTGATCGTATATTTGATTAAGTCCAGTTTAAGGTGATCAATCATTACATACAATTCATACAATATGTGCCAGAGTAACAAACAGAATCATAGTATCACCCATAATCAAGCACATGCACACATTCAACTATCTAACAAGCACAACCAAGCATAATCTTAAGCTTCCAAAATACAGCGTCGTATTAATCCCAACTTACCTCGACTCCTCGCTCACTCACTCGAGGTCCGATTTGCTCAGGCCATCGCCGATCATCCCTATAACACGAACGTGGTTTTAGCTTTTCATATAAATATTCTAAGTTCATTTTATCATATAACACTTATTGTTAGGTTTTGTTTAAGGTTTAATATGCCTAATTATCTAGGTATCAAGTCTTTTACAATTATTCTAGGTTTGGGGTTAGGTTCAGGTTCGATTTTCGCATCGATTTCTAAATTAGGTTTTAGTTCGATTTCTAGGTAATATTTTAAATTCCAACCCTAGAAATCCGTTTCAACCCATAATGTGAAATCAATCACATTACTTCCCAATCTCCTAAATACCATCATTACCCCTAGTCAGTATTTATTTTATCTAGTACACTTAAATTTATATTAGTGTACCGAATTCACTCCTAATGTGAGAAATTTTTGCATTTTTCATATAATTACATAAATTCAAGTTTTCCATCAGATTTATTGTATATTTTTATTATTATCATAATATCAATTTTTATTCTAATATTTTCTATTTAGTATATTTCCAAAAATTACATATTATGCATTCTTGCCTATTATATACATAATGCACTTCTAATATTTCTATCACTTTAATTACTATCCCTAAACATCAATTATCATTTCAAAATGTCTAAATTCATTCCAAATTAGATTTTACTCCTATTTTCCCTAATTTACAAAATTAACTTAAAGTTAACTATTTTTCCCTATTAATGATTTACTACATAATTAACCTAATAATTACATCTAACACCCTAAATGCTACAAGTATCATGCTCCATCAGATTTCCACATCTTAAAACATCTACTTATTCACTAAGTCAGTAATTAATAATTTAATTACTTAATTAACCTTAAATTACCCATTTTATGCCTCATTTTAAGGCCTAAAAATTATCTAAAAATTTCGAAAATTAATTTTTGAAAACGGGCTTCATAGCACTATTCTATATCATCTAAGTAATCTACACAAAAAATTTTGAGCTTGAAACTACACTCCTAAGGTCATTTATTTTTAAACCGAAATGTGTTCGGTTTTGCACGATTTCTTAGGGACCATATATTACGGGGCATGTTTTCATCAAAATAATATTTTTCCTACAAATTACATACAAAAATATCCCAGAATAACAAAATTCATATTTTTCTAATCATATTTACTATTTTTACAAAATTACACAAGAATCGGGCTGGAAATTAGACTCACAGATTTGGGTGGCTCCGGCCACCGCGGGCCGCCGTGGCCTTGTCGGCCGGCTTAGGTGTTGCCACTACTGTGTGGTGGTGGTGGCCGTTCACTTACAGCTGCTCGTCTGGTGGGGGTTCCCTTTAAAAGCCCTAACTGCACAGTTTTTCTTATTTTTTTTTTCTAACTCAAATTTTTCTCTCAATTTTTGCCTCTCCCAAATTTTCTCTGATTTGTAACTATTTAAATGAGCTTCTAAATTTTTCCTGCTATTTATAGGGCTTTAAGGGATTTATTGTGCATTAAATAGGATAAGACAATTGCCTTATCCCTTATTTTTTAGCTTTTGTGTTGTCTTAATTTAATTGGCCGAATTTTTTCTTATTTTTCCCAGCTACCATGACCCAATTCTGGATGATTCATGATTTTTCCTTAATTAATTATGAATTTTCTTTAAGCATTTATTATTATTTTAGTACATTTCGTGTATTTTAAGTAATTACGCGTATTTATACTTACATGTAAATTCATATATAGTACAAATAAATATTCTTAAATATTATTTAGGTTATTCTATTATTTTTAGAATACATATAATCTATCTCTAGTAATTTATTAGTTATTAGATTACACTTTTTGCCTTTTCAGTAATTAGCAATTATAATGCTTAAAATTTGAAAATTTTATAGTCTCCTATTTTATTTCTTATTTTCTTAAATTCAAGTTTACGGGGTCATTTTTACTAATATTTCTCTCAATAGTTTATAATTTAGGGTTTGATCGGATTCTTTAACCGATCGCCCTAAACCTTGGGTTCTAAGTTCAATGCTACGGTTACTTAGCTTAACTTTGGGGTTTACACACTCTATATCCTGTAAAATTTACATGATATAAGGTGCAGGGTACATGATGGTTTCCAAATGCCACATGATAGGTTGCGAATATAAAATTTTAGAATTTATACTTATAGGATAGAGTATCAGTAAAATGTCATACCCTATATATAATCTACGCATACCCTCTTACCCTCTCTTCTAGCTCTTGCAACCCCTCTCCATCTCTCTTACCCTCTTTCTCCCTTTCTTCTCCTCTCGTCTCTCTCTCTCGCTCATTCAACCCTTGGCAACTAAGTTTATTTCTTGACAATCAAATTTAATGACTACAGCAACCATCTCAAAGATTCCCTTTGGAGTAGCCAAAAGTCTAACCTTGATCAATTCTTATTGGCTCGAATGAGTTTGGGTTCATACAAACCTTCATCATATAAGAGGATGTAAATGGCTAGTTGGTCTAAATCACTTCTTTACTTTGCTCTCCAACCTTCGATTTCTCAAATTTTATTGAATCATCTACTTGTTCTGTTGACTTAATTTTTCCATTTTACTTTACTGTAGTGTCTTACTTTGCCACTAGGAGAGAGATTTGAAACAAGGCTAAAAACCTAACTCTCCTTCTTTAGTTCTAGACAACAAGTAAAGGTAACTTCTTTCTAGATTTTCTCAAAAGATTTTACTTTTGACATTCTCATTTTTTTTTTAATTTTTTATTATATCTTTAATAAAGAAAGAAATGGACTACTGGACTTGTGTGCAAAGTAGATGACTGAAGCATAAGCTTCCTTTTTTTTTTTTTGTACTCCCAAGGTCTTTCTATTTTATTTCTATAACATCATGCCTTTAATGTAATATTTTTCAATCTATATCCATTTTAACGTAATATTTTTTAATGTTATTCAAAATTAATGATCCATGTTTGGCAAAGAAAAAAATAATAATAATGATCCATGGATTAATTGTCACGCCCCGAAGCGGCAGAGTCGTAACAGCCCCCGCCGTGTAAACCATCCTAAGATAGAAGTTGGCCTTACAACCGCTATCTTAGACCTGATCTACACAAGGCGTCCACGACTAACCCGCTTTGAAGTAGACAATTTGTAATTTAAACAAATCATTTACCTAAGAAAGTGAGAAAAGTTATATATAATCACTATAATTCAGTTATTACATTAATTAGAAATGAAAAGTAAATTATGTGTTGATTCTTCAATGTTTTTCCTCACTCTCCAGGATCCAGCAGTTGCTAGCTTCAGAGTAGTTGTTTGCCACTTCTTAGCCAGCACCTACACGACGTCTATAGGAATGTAAGCAACCACAGCTCAGTAAGTAGGGACGAAGGACTTAAAACTATACTAGAAACACAACAAGGTTTTCAATCACTTATTAGATGCAATGTATGTGCAAGCAAATGCCATCGCACGACATTGTCCGGCCCGTCGTGAGATTAGAGAAATTGTGCCCGCTCTAATTCGGGTTGAGGAGTTGTCGTTAATGCAACAACTCACGACCAAACCCAGGCTTGTGTAATGGAGACCTTGCTCCTCCCGCGACTACCTTCGAACCACTGCCTTCACCCTCGCCGCAACCTCCTCTCCTGTCACTTAGTTCGACTGAGGATGAAGAATGGACTATTTTGCAATCCTGCGCTATCCCTTCCGAAGGGGTCGGTATTTGGCCGAAGAGTCCTAAATCCCCTAACGGGTTGCCATGCATGTTCGATTATGATTACTGGTCGTATATTTGATTAAGTCCAGTTTAGGGTGATCAATCATTACATACAATTCATACAATATGTGCTAGAGCAACAAACAGAATCATAGCATCACCCATAATCAAGCACATGCACACATTCAACTATCTAACAAGCACAACCAAGCATAATCTTAAGCCTCCAAAATACAGCGTCGTATTAATCCCAACTTACCTCGACTCCTCGCTCACTCACTCGAGGTCCGATTTGCTCAGGCCATCGCCGATCATCCCTATAACACAAACGTAATTTTAGCTTTCCATATAAATATTATAAGTTCATTTTATCCTATAACGCTTATTGTTAGGTTTTGTTTAAGGTTTAATATGCCTAATTATCTAGGTATTAAGTCTTTTACAATTATTCTAGGTTTGGGGTTAGGTTCAGGTTCGGTTTTCGTATCGATTTCCAAATTAGGTTTTAATTCGATTTCTAAGTAATGTTTTAAATTCCAACCCTAGAAATCCGTTTCAACCCATAATGTGAAATTAATCACATTACTTCCCGATCTCCTAAATACCATCATTATCCTTAGTGAGTATTTATTTTACCCGGTACACTTAAATCCATATTAGTGTACCGAATTCACTCCTAATGTAAGAAATTTTTACATTTTTCATATAATTACATAAATTCAAGTTTCTTATCAGATTTATTATATATCCCTATTATTTATATAATATCAATTTTTATCCTAATATTTTCTATTTATTATATTTTCAAAAATTACACATTATGCAGTATTGCATATTATGCACATAATACATTTCTAATATTTCTATTACCCTAATTACCATCTCTAAACAGAAATTATTATTTCAAAATGTCTAAATCCATCCTAAATCAGATTTTACTCCAAATTTCCCTAATTTACAAAATTAACTATTTTTCCTATTACTCATTTATTACATAATTAACCTAATAATTACATCTAATACCCTAAATCCTACAAGTATCATACACTATCAGATTTCAACATCCTAAAACATCTACTTATTCACTAAGTCAGTAATTCATAATTTAATCACCTAATTAACTCTAAATTACCTATTTTATGCCTCATTTTAGGGCCTAAAAATTATTCAAAAATTTCGAAAATTAATTTTTGAAAACGGGCTTCATAGCACTGTTCTATATCATCTAAGTAATCTACACAAAAATTTTGGGCTTGAAACTACACTCCTAAGGTCATTTATTTCTAAATCGAAAGGTGCTCGGTTTTGCACGATTTCTTAGGGACCATATATTACAGGACATAATTTCATCAAAATAATATTTTTCCTACAAACTACATACAAAAATATCCCAGAATAACAAAATTCATAATTTTATAATTATATTTACTATTTTTACAAAATTTCACAAGAATCGGGCTGGAAATTGGACTCACCGGTTTGGGTGGCTCCGGCCACCGCGGGCCGCCATGACCTTATCGGCCGGCCTGGGCACTGCCACCACCGTGTGGTGGTGGTAGCCGTCCACTTCCAGCTGCTCATCTGATAAGGGTTTCTTTTAAAAGCCCTAATTGCACAGTTTTTTCTAATTTTTTTCTAAACCGAATTTTTCTCTCAATTTTTGACTCTCCCTAATTTTCTCTGATTTCTAATTGTCCAAATGAGTTCTGTAAATTTTTCCCCTATTTATAGACATTTGCTGTAATTAATATGTATTAATTTGACAAGACTTTATCCAAATTCCTTGATTTTTGGCTTTTAAGTTGTTCAATTTTTATTGGCTAATTTTTCTTTTTCTTATCCTGACATGCCACGACCTGATATTGATGCATCTTATCCTTTTCTGATTTTTTCATAATTATTTTATAATTTTATTTAATTATTTGCTTAGTTTTTGGCCAATTTAGGTAATTACGTGTATTTTTATCTACACGTAAATACATGTGGGGTACACGTGAATATTCCTAAATATTATTTTGGTCATTCTAAAATTTTTAATATACATATAATCTATCTCTAGTAATTTATTAGTTATTAGATTACACTTTTTGCCTTTTTAGTAATTAGCAATTATTATGCTTAAAATTTAAAAATTTTATAGTCTCCCATTTTATTTCTTATTTTCTTAAATTTAAGTTTACGGGATCATTTTTACTAATATTCTTCCCAATAGTTTATAATTTGGGTTTGATCGGATCTTTTAACCGATCGCCCTAAACCTTGGGTTCTAAGTTCAATCCTACGATTATTTAGCTGAACTTTGGGGCTTACATTAATGTGGTTAGCTTTTGTTAACCTATGTAGCTCAAAAGTATTCAAACGAGAATATAATAACTTTGCGTTGAATTATGGATTCATAATAATGACAAAAAGTTCATGAAAATTGTTAAAATATCATTTTGAATTTCAATTTTTTTTTCAAGTTAAATTAAAATTTCACTATTAAAATGGATGAAATGTGAAACTTTTATTAATGATTTTTTCTAAGGCTTTCACAAGGATCAAATCCTTGCATAATCTTTGAATTTTGATTTTGTGATGAAATTCAAATTTTAATGATAAGATGAAAGGAAATGTAAATTTTTTATTAATAAATTTCCCTCTCTTTTTAACTTCTTACAAGGACTTTTAATCTCAACAATAAACTAAATTTTTTGTAGATAACACATGTCTATCAATCTTTAAAAAAGGAATTATATAAATACTTATTACATAACAAAAATTATATAAATAACATTGCAAAATCGTATTTTTAGATGTGATTTTACCACAGTATATAAATGTTGCATGTCATAAATACAACATTTGTTTTGGTGTAACTAAAAGTCACATATAAAACCTATGATTTTGCGATAGCAATACTATGTAACTACATTTAGATGCAATTTTGTGATAGTTAATGTATATCGCATGTCGTGTATACCTGATGTATTTTAAAATTGCATGTTTTAGATGTGATTTTCAAATGTACCAAAAGAATGTCACATGTATAATACACGACATTTATATATTGTTGAAAAATCGCATTTACGGTGGTATTTAAGTAATTAATTATATATATTGGTATTTGCATAATAAATTTGACGGTAGATTGATAATAATACAAATACCTCTTTTTAATTACATCTATTATAGCAACACCATTATACAATCAGTCTCATTTAGGATATCATTTTCAATTCTTCAATATCAACAATGAATTTTAATGCTCAACAACAATAACTAATCATTTGATGTTAATATCTTCTCCTGCATTCAATCATTTTGCCTATAATTTAATAGCTAGCATCATCCAAAACTTCTCTTAACATTTGTTTACTTAAAGGTTATAAATTCTCGATATATTTTGTATTTTCTTGCTTTCTTGAAAATTAGTCTAAGAATTTTTTTCTAGGTAGCATTTTTATTCACTCTGTACAAGAAATTCCCTCTCTACAGCGAATAAAATGTTCAATCAATAAACAATAATGTCTTTAATTAAAAAGAAAAATTAAATAACTTTTTTTTTTTTCCAAAAGAGCAAATAATGATGTATTGATATTTTTTATTATGTTTCCAATTTAATATTTCTAAGTTTTACTCAATTCGAAGCTAAAATAACGAGGTTATGAAGTTTTAAAAATCAACATGACTATGTGTTGTTTTCAAGGGAATTTGAAGCAAAAATGAGCGTGATTAGTAGGTGACAACACCCAAAAGACACAACTGTATCCCAAGCTGTGTCACTCCTAGACTTCATGAAAATATGAAAAAGATTTGAAAACAATTTAATGCATTATATCAAAACGACACGACCAAAGTGACACAGTCATTTCATTAGGTTGTGTCATCGGCTATAAATCCTTTATTTCGTCTCTCTTATTTAAGGCATCATTGAGGTTTTTTGTAGGAAATTTTGCATGTCTTTTAAAGAGAACTTCACAAATAAAACACTCAAGAAAGTATAAAGCTTCAAGAAAATTACAAATATCATTATTCGTCCTTATGATTGATCTTTATATACACCTAAAACTTCAATATAATTCCTTGATGAAATTCCAAAAACAAGTCAATACATACCATTAGGATTTATGATCTTAGTTCAAAATACTTTAGAAGTAGCAAAATTACACAATAAAGGATGAACGTATACACACAATTTCAATAGAGAATGAAACCTTTCATTAATACAGATACAGAATGAATGTTAGGAATGTTATTAAAGTGGTGCAATAGGAAGAATATTATTAAAGTGACACAAGTAGAGAATGACATTACATTTAAATAGAAGATGAAAATTACATACCTAAGGATGAGTATTTTATGTACTTAACATACGGTGTCATCTAAATCTAATACCATTATATTAAGCCTTAATGTCATTCTTTATTTACACTCTTTACATAATGTTCATTATCTATTTAAAATACTAAAAAAAAAATTATCCTTTATTTGAACTAGAAAAATTTGTACTCCATTTGAATTTGCTTCGAAACATTTAACCACATTTATATAATATCCCTTTTAGAAATGCTTTTATTGATTACATTTTTACCAATAAAAGGGCCAAGTAGAGGATTATTGAAATACTTTGGTTATGAAAATTTTGTAGTTATTTCATCTTCTCGCCTTGTAAAATTTTTTCCCTTGAAGGTTTCACTTGGCTTTTGGAAGAGCTCTAGGTAGGGGACTTACATTTTCTCTTTTAGGTCTTATGTTGACACTCTTTGAGTGATCACATTTTAGCACTTTAACATAGTTGATGATTTAGCCCCTAAGATTCTATTCATTAGTATCCTCTTTCTTAGCCATATATTTTGCATAAGTTAAGCTCCCTCACACTATTAGCATTTCTAATGCAACCATTTTGAATTGCGGTTGAACTTCTTTAGTACAAGTATATAGAAGATAGTGCATATCCCTATCCCTCCACATATCAACTTATCAAAGCTTCTTTATGATGAACTATATACACATCACATGTGATTAATCATCAACAGCAAACACCAATGCAAACATCCACTTTGATTCAACCAAATCTCCTTTAACTATTTATTTAAGTCTATAGCCTTACTTTAGTCTCAACCTTTTTAGTTAGTGTTTGTTTAGTGACTTCGATTAATGATCTAGCATACTTTCATTAGATTAACATTCTTGTTGCTTAATCATATAGAGTATTGTTTTTCTTTCTTTCTCTAGGCTTTTGTTTTATACTCATGTTAATTTGTTTTATAATCAAAGCTTAGTTCTTAGCTTATGTTACAAGCAGCTAAATAGTTTTGGGGATTCATAAATAGTGTAAAGGCATAATTCAATGATATTGATGATCGGTTAAATGGGTTTTTATGAACCTGATGGGTTTTATTAGAATTTATTTACAATGTTTATATATTGTCAGCTTTAAAAGTGTTTTCGCACAATTAACAACATTAAGAAGGTGAGTTTGTCGTGTAGAACCAGTTTAAACAACATTATATCCTCAAGGATGAAAATACTAAGAAGTTTAGTGCAATCTGTTGTTCATAGGTTATGTAAGCGATTAGATGTTGCTAATATTCAACAAAAGTTAGAGCGCTTTAGGTTGGCTTATTCTTGAAATGGATTAGTCAATGGAACGATGAATGATCGAATTTCATACAGTTGCCATTTTAGAGTTGTGTTCTAAATTTATACTTTAACTAGAGTTGGCCACTGAACAAAGATATGAATCTCCGTTTAATTGATATTGTAGTTGTAATTTTGATTTTTAGATGTGTTTTGGCTAAATAAATGCAAATTAAGCATGGCTTGGTAGTTGCTCCCTTTCCTTGTGGGTTTGATAATTCTTGACTTGAAAGCCAAATCTAAAACTAGAAGTAAAGACCTGTGTACACTTGTAAAATTTTCGATTTATTGAGATTCTTGTGCCATTATTAGGGAAATGATTATTTTGATGTTTAATATTCTAATTGGTGTTTAGTTTGGTTAGATATTATTCCTTATATTTAATTCTATTTGCAGGTTTTTTTAGCTGAATTGAGGTTGAAATTTTCTTAGTCTTTGATTTTGAATTTTTGCTCACAGTTGTAAATGGAGTACGATGGTTAGAGTAATAAGAATTATTATTGGAGTGGTGGCAAAGTCATACCAACCGGTAATAGTAATTTGGTCTACTGGTAGTAAGAGGGTGTAAGAGGGTGAATACAGATATCATAAGTTTTTAGTTAAGGAATAATATCACAAATGGTGCCTCAATTTTGTCCAAATGCATAATTAACTACATAAATTTAAAAAATGTCCATTTATGACCCAATTTAATTTTTCGAGATTATTTACGCTAACTGATTCTGTAAACCAATCATGAAGTGAGATATGAATTATAAGATTAACCTAAAACAACCAAAGTCTATGTAGATGTTTGTGCACCATTATTACAATCATAATAATAATAACCATAGCAATAAATTACGGCAAGTAGGCATGAAAAAAGTCATATGGTGTTATGGACTTGCAATGTCAATCTTATAATCTATGTATCATTTCGTAATTAGTTGATAGATCTACATATGTTAATAGAGATGAATTACACTAATGCAGATGGCATAAATAACATTGAAAAGTTTAATTGTGTAGTAAATTGGCTTTTTTAAAGTTAAGGTAGTTAATTGCATATTTTGGGCAAATTTAATGTGCCATTTGTGATATTATCTCTTTAGTTAGCGGGCGAACTGATCCATTTCCTTCTCACAACTTATAACTAGCAAAATGCGATGTGAACCAACTCACCATTTCCTGTTGTGAAAGCGCTAGCAAAGATTTTAACAGTTCATGGAGATCGTAATTCCTGTAGTTTTAATCAGCCGATAAAAATTTCACTCTATCCTTCAGGGCGTCATAGAAATGAAAAAATATATATAATTCTTTTCAATTTGCTTTAAGAAAAGTAAGTTTCCGATTTTGAAATTTGAAGTCACATTGACAGTCTTTTTGATAACTAGTTTTATGAGCCTTCCAATGATCATAAGTCTGTTATCACATTATATCCGAATCTGATTTGCAAGTTATTCAAGAGAGATGGTGCTACTAAAAATGCACCGAAATAATGAAAGTATCGAATGAGAAGAGTCCACAGATTCGCTTTTCAAAGACGAATGAGATCGGATTTACAAGATATAACCGTGAAAATCTTAACCAGGTTTAGATAGTCCCGTAGCACATACTAAATTTTATATTTGAGTGAAATTATATGTCACGACCTTTCCCTCGACGTATTGAATTTTTTCAACACATAAATAATTTTTTCGGTAATTTTTAATCAACAAAAGTATAAAAATATAATTATTTAACATTAACGAGCAATCATGATTTTTTTTTTCCCTAGATTTTTGTTAATTCTTTCCGGTACTTTGTCATTTTGTAATGTTTCTCTAATAGTTATTATTATCATCATTCTAGTGAAAATGATAATTGAGTATTCATTCATACACAACGCTTTGACACCTATACCACACAGATCTCATCATTCTAGATGAGAGGCCTTAGGGTCTACACAGCTCCCAATCCATGACCGCCACTTCATCGATTACTTATCTCCAGCGCAATACAGCAAGGTAAATCCCTGTGATAAATCAAATTTGGCTCGATGCCGCTGTTGATATGAATATGTTAAGTTAATGCCATTTATCTGATGGTCTCTGGTTTATACAAAAACTCAAGTAAAAGCACGAAACTGACTGAATGAATGTCCTGAAAGTCACCAGCAAGCAACTAATCCGCACGCACCCTTTCACTTTGGGTAACTTTTACCATTCCATTTATATTTTTTTAATAGGATAAATCTAACTTTTTATCTTATTTTTAATTTTATAACTATTAGATGTAAATCATTAAAAATATAATTAATTGAATGAGTCGAATATAAAATCAAAAGTAAGATAGAAAATTAAATCGATTACATCAAAAACACGAATAAGACCGTAAAAAAAA
>JAMXBB010000010.1:99859148-100042169 GCA_024138015.1 Lumnitzera littorea
CCGTGGTGGAGCCGCCAAAGAATAGAAAGTCTGGCACGTAGACCGAGTACTTACGTGCGAGTGCTAGGGCTTGGAATTGCCATGTGAAGATACCATTGGCAGCAAATCCATGAAGGAATACGATATTAGGACGATTATTAGGTGTTGCGTTTGGGCTGGATTTTGGTTTTGGTACCCAGAAGTTCATGAATGTTCCTGGGTTGATCTCAACCTTTTGAGGTTGTACACCTGCAAGCTTCATTATGAATGTTAGCATGGGACTGTATAAGGAAAATACGTTCACCATCTCGTCTCGCTATGTCTCTCTCCTCCTCCCCGGTAATGGTTAATTCTTTTGGTTTCAACCAGAGGGTATATATAGGTGGAAGAAGAAGATTGGCTGGCAAATGTGTGTTACGTGGCAATATTCTAAAGGTACAAGTACAAATTTATACATGCGCCCTTCATCATTGACCAATTTCACATTATAAATAGAAATCGTCCACGAGGTACAAAAGAACAAAGGAAAAAGTAAGAAGACGATACACATAAAATCGTGCACGAGTTGGACATTTCATGTTTAAAATGCCGAAAAAAATTCAATATTATTAATATCCACAGGAATAGGTGGCATAAAAGGATTAATAAAAATTTAATACATTATAATAAAAAATATATATCTTTTTTAAGTATCAATTATATTTTTATGAATTAAATTTGAATTTAGATTTTCTTTATTTATCATTCTCTTAATTTATAAATTAATAGTTAAGATTATTTATAATTCTTAAATATTATATGGTATTATTATATATTTTATAATCTTAACCGTTTATTACATATGATAAAATTTTAAAAAGATAAATTAAAAAAAATAAATTAAAATTATCCGTTTTTATTAATTTTTTATTAATAATTATACCCTTCAAATCGATCCACGTACCGCTAAAACTTTTCTCGTAAAACGTGTGTCATTGGTGGAGCAGCCGATTCTTGTTCTCTCTTGTTTTTTACTTTTGTTTTTTCCCTCAGACTTTAGTAGTGTGAAAATAAACAGTTCGATGTAAGTCAACCATATAATTCGCCTTGGACATCTGAAATTTCTTTACGTCTTGTTTATCGTGTTTCTATGCAATAATAGAAAACGCATGAGTTCTCACCATACACTCCTCAATTTTTCTAAAATGACTGCCCTAAAAAAAGACAAAAAAAAAAAAAGCCATAAGGTTGAGTCATGAAGAATACTAGATTGGCCGGTGCTGGGGCACATTGTGGAAGGACTAAAAAGTATTGTTTCATATCCCATTTATCACTATAAATTAGTCGAATCGATCCAAACCACTAGTGAACTAAAAACTTGGTTTAAGCTTATTTCATAATCAAGTTGAGTTTAGATTCAAAATAAAAGTCTTTTATATGAAAGATTCAAACTCAAGTTCATATTTAAACTTACAAATCAATTTAACAATAGGTTTGTTTATATTATTAACGAGCCAATATATTATATTAAAATCATATAGCATAAAAAATATAAGAATAAAGATAATATAATTAAAATATTATAAAAATATATTTTTTAATTAATTTTGAGCTTTAATTATTCAATCTCAAGCTCGAGTTTGTGCTCTTTTAAACTTATTTATCCAAACAAGCTCAAGTTCAACCTCGTTTAAGTAAAGGATCTTGAGCTCATTTACCTAAACGGGTTATGTTTAAACATCAAATTCTATAATAAAGTCGAGCTTGAGCTAAAATATGTAATTATCATATTCAATAAAAACTTAGTTTGATTTAAGTTGGATAATTTTTAAACAAACCAAATATAAGCATTTGAAAACTCAGCTTGGATTGGCTTATTTAAAGCCTTAATCCCATTCTAGAGATGTAGGTTTAAAGTTTGCATAGTAGGGAAAAAAAAAAAAAAAGGTGGACAAGTGTTCCACCCATGAAAAGTAAAACTTAGCATTCCTAAAACCATTTTAAAATTTATATTTTATCAACACTAATGATTACGTAGCTTTCTTAAAAAACTGTGAAATTTATAAGCATTTTCACCCTGTAAAAGTACTGTTTCTTGAATGTTATTGAAATGATTTATGCCTAATAATCGCACCGTTTAAATACGCGTTATGTATCATGGGGATTGGAGAGGGGAAAGTCAAAGCCTATTTCTTCCGTATAGGATATAAGGTTACAAGGTCTCGGTGCAAGTTTTCGATACCTAAAAGTAGAATGAAAATCTTACGTGAACGACATGTTATCTAATAATCTTCAACAAAAAAATAAGGGTACCCTAATCTAGGGCCTGAGCTCGAAGGCTCTTGTTTTACTCTAAACATGTGAAAGATCTTGGATGTACATGTCCATCACGCATCTTTGATAGAAATCGGTCCTAAGAAAAAGATAGCTACAGTAAAGCCTATAAAATGTTTCAAAAAATTTGTGCAAAATATCGCTTATACATGACGTTGATGTAACATGCCATCACGATGTATTAAAAATTGAAAAGTTTTATCAAAATTAATCCAACAACATGGGAGATTTTTATGTTATGGACACTTTTAAATTTAATAAATTACTTCAATTTACAAAAAATTATCTTCACTAATAGTAAAAATAAAACTATCGAGAAGTAAAAATTAATATTGATATCTTTTCCTTTTTTTTTTACTGTTAATAAACATTATTTTATTATAAATTGAAATAATTCATTGAACTTAAAAGTTGTTATACTATATGGCTACTTTTAAGTTACTAAACTGTAGAATTCACATTTAAATTAGAAATTATAAAAATAAGAATTGAAAAGTTAACATCTTCCTCCAAGAATGACTGGGGTCATCACCTCTATGGCCCAACCCATTTGAAATTAATGGATTGCTGTCCACCAAAAAAGTAAAACAATTCAGGCAAGCTGAAGCAATGGAAAAAAGGATAAAATTGAAATGAAAAAATCAAAGAGAAAGAAAGAAAAAATTTACATATAGAATGTCGTGCAGACTAATTTCCTTTCAGAAAATGAATATATTTGAATTGTTGACATTATGAGCACCCATAACATACGCCGTCCATTAATATTCAATTGGGATGGAGCAGGAGATTATATATTCAATTATTGGTTGAATTGAATATAACGAAATTCTCCATACTTAATCAATTTTTGGCCGGACGAGTTATTAAATAATAATAGCATCTTCATACATATTTTGAATTTTGATGTCCTGAATGCGTTCATAGGGTAGGGGAGCCAATTGTATATTTCTACATCAAACAATACACGTGGACAAATAATCCAATGTTAAGTCAAACAAATAACTCAAAGTTTGTTCTCATAACTTTTGTTTTAGCTTTTGCTGATTTTGGAATAGGGTTGGCATTTGAAGAGAACTCCCTTTCTCTAGTTAACAAAAATTCAATAATGTTGGTTTTGTCAAAGGTGTTATGGACAGTCAAGTTCGCGAGGGACAATTGCTTGTAATTATGATTCAGCTATTGCTTGTAATTACTTCATAACGGAGGTAGTCTCTTTAATCTATAGCACTGCATCAAACTCTTTTGATTTTTAATGTTACTTATGGTTTCTACCTTTTTCCTTCATATGAATACTCTTTCCTTAGTCATACGCGGTACACACCAATATCTTCGTCATTCACGGATAATGTTTTCGGCCTTCACATTTTTCAAGTAGTTTGTGATACTCGTGAATCTGGGCCTTGTCCTGCTTGTCGTTTGTCTATCTCCCAACAATAAAAGTTGGATAAGTATGGTAAACCTTTTGTTTACTAAAATGCGATATACTTCAACACCGTCAAGTGCCATATGTCTCTTGCTTCTTGTATACGACATAAATATCAAACAATTCATTACATAATGCAGTAATTATAATTAGAGTACATATCTTGTTATCATGCAAGCATAGTTCAATTTTGTTGGAATCTACAACATTGGGTTTTGATTCGGTTAGAGCGAACGAAAGCACCTCTTCTTGCCATCGCTCGAATTTGTTGTTCCGAACGAATATCCCGATCTTGGAGATATCAGGAAATGGCATGGCATAGGATGGGATAGACTAGTATGGTTACAATCGGACATGGATGGACATCAGAGATATCAACAACATGGGGCAAAGAAAGTTATAGGAAACCAATTAATCAAACCTAAGTTTTGAACGATGCGGGACCTTATTTTTGAAATGTACTAGGCCCGTTTGTTTTAAGGAAAACCTTTTGCAAAACAAAATATTTTCTTTGAAAATAATAAGTTTTTATGTGTTTGGTTGCCTTTGTAAAAACATGTTGACAAGAATTTTTTGATGTTTGGTATAAATTTTATATATAGTGTAGTCATACTTAAATAAGATATCATCAATGTATTATTATGAATATATTACAAACTTTCTATATAAAAGTATAATATACAGATTAATTTTTTACGATCATTATTATAACCTTCTATATTTATATTTTAAAATTTTATCAACAACTGTCTTTAGTTAATATAATAAAATTATAGTGATATAGTTAAAATAGATAGATTTTATATAATTATTGGAAATGCACGAAATATGTATTGATAGTTAATGAACTCTTAGAGATAAATCATATGAGTTATAAAATTATTGAATGACATGAAATGATATATAGAAAACATGTATTCACATCGTATGTAATTACTATGCACAAATATATATACTCATAATTACTTAAAATACTTGAAAATATATAAAATGTGCTAAAATAAATAAGAAAATTAATAAATAAATATAAGAAGAACTTCATAACTGTTGGAAAACAATGAAGGATAGGCATGCAAGACTTGGACAGCTATTAGGAATGTAGGACTAGTGCTTAGACACCTTAAAGCTTAGGATAAAAGGGACAAATTAACAAGCGAGGAGAGAGAAAATCCAAAAAAACTTACCAAATCCATTTTGTAAATTTTGGAAAACCTCTCCACAAGTTGATTCATGGAATTAGGGATTTAGGAAAAATATGGAGAGCTTATGATAGAATGAGAGGAAATTTTAGAAAAAATACAAAAAATCTAGTGCAATTTGTATAAATTTGAGTTCATGGGAGTAAGACGCTTTTGCAAGTGAACCAACACCTACATTACCTCCTCCTTCGACAGTAGTTGAAAATCTGACTTCTAGTTAGTACTCTGTTTCCTTGAAATTTTTGAAAATTCTGTAAAAATATTAAATGGTATTAAAAAATTATGAAATTAGGTTCCTAAAGTAATTTTTCATATAGAATCTAGCAAAAATATTATTATGTTGAAATTCAATAGATATATATTACGTCCTTAAGCAATTACAAAATCTAAATAGATTTTAAACTTATTTTGAAACACCCTAATGATGTAATTTTGAGCTCCTAATTTTTCTGTAAGCTATCCATTATTGATACAACAATGCAATGTAAAGTTTTTCATTAAAACTATTTTTTTATATTTTTCTTTATTTTGAGCGCCCAAATTATAACTAAATTGGTATTTTTAGTAAAATTTTTTAATTTTCCCCAAAAGCCTCACTTAGATTTTGATTTAAACTAGTTTGTGGTATAAGCTACAATGGAATGTTGGTGTTAGATTGAATTTTTTACAGATGGAAGTTGTGAATTTCCTAATATGTTACTTATAGGGTTAAAATGCCATAATATGTGATTTTGTGTATGCATGTAAATAAGAAGTTAAATGGAGATTGTGGAGTAGTGAGGCAATCTAGAGATGAATTTAATGTTAATGAATTTTTCCCTATAATTTCTTTTACAAGTTTAGAATTAAGCATAATAGTTTACTCGATTATAAATTAACAGCAAATGGGACTAGGAAGCGAGATTAATGAAGATATGCTAGATTTATCTTTATGGTCGTTTTTGCTTTTTGGAAAAACTAATTGGGCATCATTAAGTGACCCAATAGTTTTTAATTAATAGGTTAAAATATATGTAGAAATACCTATGAATTTGTAAAATTTTATTTTAAATATAAACTTATACATATATTTTTACAATAGACAAATATTGTAGGTCTACTATAAAAAGTTATTTTGAAAGATTACATCACATATTTTATATCAAACAAGTTTCGAATTAGATGCTTCAAAATGATGGAGTCTCTATATAAGCAAAGTTTGTGACACTCTATTGTATTCTCTGGTTTTTGCTCATTATGCCCTCTCTCTCTCTCTCTCTCTATTATGAGATTGCCATGCTTATTGCTACTGTTTTCTCTCTAATTACCATCCTTATCCACTTTGACATAAGAGTAACACTCTTAATTTTTATTTCTGTCTATATTTTAATTTCCAATGTTTTTAAAAAAAATCATAATATATTACAATTTAAGGTAAAGCCACTTGATATTTTTAGTGATAAAGATCAAATTGAATGTATTAATAAGGTTTTCATTATGTTAGTTAGATAATGTTGTGGATTAACTTAAATAACAACTAAACATTTTTTTCTTTTAAGTTAGCCATATAGTACCTAAAGTCTTAAATTATTGTTGGATTTTTGAACTATTGTATTTTAATTGAACTTTTCCATGCCTTTTGCCTATAAAAGAAAGATATATTTGCAAGTATTATTATAATTTTCGATGTAACTTTTGTTATAACTATTAAGTAAATTAGAGATGATATTATTAACATTGTCTACTAATAAAGACTCAATATTTATTTTATTTTAGAATTTCCTTAAGTGATAAATGAATTCAACCGGGAGAGGAAACACATTTATTAAACAAATCGGGTTATAGATTTAGGTTTTCAAACATTATGCTGTGGATTGTGGTTTTTAAATGTGAAATTGTTCAAACCTAAATACAAAAAATAACTCAGTAACATGACCAGCAAGTCCTAGATTTACCCTCAGCTTTAGGTCCTATAGAATTTTCTCCATGTATCTCACCTAAGTATATGCATCCACAACACAATCCATTAGCAAGGAACCCAACTAACGAGTTCCTGAGGTAGATTGAGTCTTATAGCACCACTATGGTTTTAGGACACAGATCTAATCCAATCACACAGTGGCATCAAAACCTCAAGGCAAAGGTCCAATCACATAGCACTTGTGGCCGTAGTGATCAAAGTCATGTAAATGTACATTGGCATTGCAAGTAATTGAAACGGTTTCCTCTAATACTTGAATTATGCACTCGGAGGAATTGAATTAATTTCTATTGGACATTTTTAGTGACTATTTTAGATGCAAAATGAGGTAAGTTTTAATTTGATTCACAAATGACATCCAAAATTAGTTTAGGAGAATTATGGGCTCTATGATCATAGGGAGGGCATAAATGCAACCCCAATTGGCTCATTATGTGTTTAGATTGATTTACTTAGCAATTGGAATTAATCGCCACAATGACCAATTCATCAATCTCTCTCAAGCATAGATAAGCATATCGAACATATGTAACCTCCTATATTTATGAGATATTTTCAACTAACAAGATTTCGCTTTGTTAGAAGAATAACTTACTTCCTCCTTTTTCACTGATTTGGAAAAAGGAACCCATCTATCAGTTGGGAAGCTAGATACCAAGTAAGCAGCTTGATGAGGATAACTAAATAGACACGACGGAGCTGGCACAATAGGGAGGTGCCTTACCACATCACTTGCGAAAGTGATGCTTGACAGACCTACAAGCCTCCCCTTTTGCTTATGATTTGGATCTATATGGTCTAATTAATCATTGAGATTGTCTGGGTCCAAATCCTACTTCATTTTTGGTCCTTTTCCGACTAAGCAACTTCACTGTGGAGTACTCATGAAAGGATGATCTTAAAGCTACGATTCTTTCGATGAGATCAACACAATGGTTCGATTGATTCATTTGAGGCATCATATATTAGAATTAGAGTATTCAAGACAAGATTTTCCGCATTCGAGCACAGAAGACCCGAATATATTTGAACAGATTCCTTTTTACCACGGTTCCAAGTACTAGTAGTACGTGTTTCTTGTTTAGGACATTTTTACCTCAATATTTACATCTATTTTTTGTTTGGATCAATTTGAAATCTGAGTGTTCAGCTAATAGAGATAAAACCAAATCAATATAGCATTTCGCCACGTGTCTCAGGTGTTTCTGGCATGAAATGATGATGCATGGAATGTTTGAATCCTAACTGCAGAGAAATCAACTGCTAAATCTAGTATACATCTAATGACCATAAAGCAGTGAAGGCTGCATCACCATGGAGCAATTGTTATAGACACAGTGCACAAGCAGTATATCTTCCATGTGTAGACGAAAACAAATGCACTGATACAGTACAGGGATGGAAAACCACAAAAAGCACATTAAGAACATAGTCACAAACGTTCCAGAATCCATTGTTCTATCTCCGGTGATTCTCGGGTGGATGCATATAGAGATCTAGGAATTTAATGTCTCAATGACACATACATGCACGAGACAAAATTTAGAAAGATGGCAAACAAAAACTGATGCGGCGGATAATCCCCTGATCGATCATCTTGATGAAATGTGCCAGAGACTGTAATAGTAATGGATGCCATAGTGAAGCAGGGCTATACCACTGTCTGCACAGGGTACTTGTCGACGCAATCCACCCATGGACTACTGGGAGAAGGAGTCACATTCCGTAAGGCCTGCCAGACTGCACTGTTGCATTTGAAACCACTCCCAAAGGCGATCTGCCAAACACGGTTTCCCTTGCGCATCCTCCCCTTTGCCTCGGTGTAAGCCAACTCGTACCAGATAGAGCTTGATGAAGTGTTACCGAATCGATGCAACGTCATCCTAGAAGCCTCGACATGAATAGGAAGAAGCTGTAGATTCTTCTCAAGCTCATCTATAACTGCCCTTCCCCCAGCATGAATACAGAAATGCTCGAATGCAAGCTTAAAATCGGGGATATAAGGCTTGACCTTTGAATTGAAGCACTTCTTAATAACCAATGTAGCAAAGAATAGAAGCTGCTCGCTAATGGGTAAAACAAGAGGGCCTAATGTAGTGATGTTGGTCTTAAGAGCCCCACCAGCAATAGCCATCAAATCCTTTGACAGTGAAACCCCAGTTTTACCAGCATCATCCTGCTCCTGATAAACACATCTAAAAGCCTTATCATCCGCCCCACAATGAGTCCTAACAACATGAACGAGCCTATACTTAGCCCTCCTCTTATCGCGCGATCTGTTCGACAGCAAAACCGCTGCCCCACCAACCCGAAACAGACAGTTCGGAATCAACATCGACTTTTTATTGCCGAAATACCAATTCTGGGTTATATTCTCTGTGCTCACAACAACAGCATAGGTATTCCTATGAACTTGCAACAAGTCCTTAGCTAAGTCGACCCCAATAACACCAGCACTACAACCCATACCACCCAAATTAAAACTCCTAATATTACCTCTCAATCTGTACTTATTAACAATCATAGCAGACAATGAAGGAGTTGGATTAAACAAGCTACAATTCACGACAAGGATACCGATGTCTTTCGGCTTAATTCGAGTATTAGCAAACAAATTATCCAAAGCGCCAAACATGACCTGTTCAGCCTCTTTTCTAGCGTTTTCCATAGAAGGTCTAGGTGGTAAGAAATGCATTGCTTCAGGAACATAAGTTTCCTCGCCAAGACCAGACCTTTCCAAGATTTTCCTTTGGAATTCAAGTGCAGACTCGTCGAAGTCACCGGTGAGTTTGGAATGCTCCATAAACTGATGGAATCTCACTTGGAAATCCGATGGAGGACGATAACAAGAGTAGTCAACCAAATAAACTGATCTGGGTCTTGTCATGATATAAACAGTGGATCCAAATACCAGGAAAACAGAGCATGTTATGACACTTACGAGGTTGTAATGTAAATGAACCCAGAGTTGACGAATATCTTCTAAATTCATTTGGGATGCTTCAATTGCGATCATCGCCATCAAAGGTACTAACAGAAGGGTCAACAGATGTGTCATTAGATAGTGGTAACCCAACTTGACATACTTCAAGTTCACACTTTGAAGAAAATCAGGCAGCCTTCTTGTCTGGTGGATTTCAACACCAGGATTTGGTGTTTGATGATTCATATTGAGAAGATTGTCGGAAATCTTTTGGTGTTTTGGAGGTGTTTGTGAAATGGGTTTTGGAGTTTGACTTGGATTGTTGTGTGGATGATGAAAAGTTATGAGCTTATATATATGTATGTATGGGAAAGCTTGTGAAACTGAGCAGAGCAGATGGATCTGGAAAGGAATTTATGAAAAAATTAATGGAGATTTGGGGTCTGAGTAGATTAACCACGAAAGCCTCAGTTCTGATGAGCGACCACGTATAACGATTATACAAAGATGGAATTCAGAGGAGGAGAGAGAGAGAGAGAGAGAGAGTTGGGTTTTGTTTATATGATAATGGTTTTGAATGATGTGCTTGGCTGGCTGGTTGCTTTGTTCCCTGGGCTCTTGAGTCTGACAAGCTCTGTTTTGACCTTTCTCAAATGGAGAAGTTCATTGAAAATTTTTTAATTTCTTTTGGGGCAGATTTTCTAGAAGATGTATTCTTCGTACACGAAAGTCCAACCTTTAACAGGGAAAAAGGGAAGGGACTCAATATAATTGTTCATAAAAGGTGTTTTTCTTTTTTCTAAAAATAAAAATCTCTTTCGTAATAAAATGAATAGTATATTCAAAAGATTAAATATCTTTAAAATAATAATTACTATATAAAAGATAATGCATATAACCTAATGAATAAGTTAGGAATAGAAATAAAATCTTTTTGCAAAATGATAAAGAAATAATAACTATCCATTATAGTTATTTCAAGATTTGATAAACATATATAAAGATATGTTCAAAAAATTAAATAATAACTATTTCTTTAGTCATATAAATAAATTGCAACTCTTTATTTTTCAATGATTACAATTCTTTAAAATGATCATTTTGCCAACTAAATGCAATAATAAGTTAACACATGAGAATAAGATGAATCTCTCTTTTCACTAAAAGGAAAAATCCTATAATAATGAATAGAAAACGGTTTTAGAAAATTTATCCTACAAACAAAAACTATAAAAAAGAATTGAAGTGCATAACACAACAAAGAAGTATGACTTATACATTTCTCGGTTAAAAAGGAATATTCCATAATAGTCTAAATAAGATTTTTCATTTTTGTCGATTTTGATATTTGTGTATACCATTCGTGGAGGGTATGAAATACATATCTTTTTGCTGGATGATTTTGTGGAGGACTACTCAAGACAAGGTTGAAGGCTTGAGAGAGTATTGGAATTGGAAACGGAATTCGTTGAAAATAGGAAGAATCATTTTCAAGGTACGTCATGTGTCATGTGAGAGAGAGAAAAATAGGGGATTAAATTATAGCGGATAAGTTGGATTTTGATTTGAATAATTATGGTTTGCTGGGTGAGGGCAGTCAAAGCAAAGGGACAAGTTCGCGGAGACTATAATTCCCGTTGCATTGAACGTGTTTAACGGCTTTCAAGGCCTCTGGCCGCCTTTTATTTTCATAATACTTTTTGCACTATTCTTTTCTACATTTATTATTTGAAAAATGTCGATAGTTCGCCGAAGGATTTGCTACAAAGAGATTCATCATTCATATATGAGTTTGCGACTGTAAAATCAAATCCATCCAGCTATAGGATTTTTTTACTGTATCATTAATATATTAAACTCAATTTTAATAAATCATATCATAAATGATATTATATATATATATATATATATTAAATATTTTAAAACTTTTAATAAGGGCACCTTTTTAATATAGGCTTTTCCTTTTGAAAAAGTATAAGAATGTTATCTCCATATTTTGGTAACCATCCGGCCTTTACTTTTTAACTCCATTGCTTGAGTAACATGCCTTTTATTACCTTTTTTTTTTTTTTTTATATTTGCTTCTTCGATATTTTATTTTGCTCTGTTAGGTCTCCAAAATTTTCAAAACAAATAACAAAGAACTTTCTATATTCATTTCATTAATTATTTCATCAAAATTTTTTATGTAGACTTATTTATTATCATTAGCAACACTTGGTACATTATGATCAATCCACTATTTTACTAGAAAATTACTTTATAGAGTAAAATCTTTATAAATTAATAATATTGGGACCATGAAATTTTATTAACTTAGAGAGATATTAATTAATCGATAAATAAAATTTTATTAATTAAAAGAGTATCATGTGAAAGGAAGTACTCATAATGGTAATAACTCTTCATAATTTTTTGTTGTAGTTCAAGAACACCACATTGGAATTTTTTAATGCAACGAAAAAAGTTAGAGATAAAATATCTAAATTTAAATTTAAAAAAAAAAAACAAATAACAATAGATTCATATTTTACTAAATTATCTTAGTTATTTTGTAATTTTAAAAAATTATTAATTTAAGATATTGACGGGATTATAGATTTATATATATAAGGATCTTCTTAAAAATTATTAACTTATTAATTTATCGAAATTTTTAATTTTGTAAGTTGGCCCAAGTTGAGAACCGGAAAAAAAAAAATTTTTAATTTAGAGAGATTATTAGTTTATCAAGATCACTTTGCCAAATATTCCTACCTAAAGAGAAACATGCAACGCTGAGATACCTTTCACTAAACTCTTTCAGTATAATTTCATCAAGTCAATTTAAAAAGTTTGTTCACAACTATTTAAATTAAATATAAAAGGAAATGTAACACTGCCTAAACTATCAAAGGCCTTCAAATATAAAACTCAACTGCCATCTCTACTAGTCTAAAGCATATTAAATTCACCGATCTTGAATTCCCGGAATAGCTATCACAAGTCACACTCTGGTAATATAAGTCATATCCATATAGCCATAAGAATCATTATTTTAAGCATCACCATCACCCGAAATAAAGCTCCCTACGTAGGTGAGCAGTAAATCTACGATAACATACCCATGTGTCATAATGCACGCTTACTATAATTCATTAAAGTTATAATTTAGGCAAACATACAATAAAACCTTATTGTTCCAAGATTTGGAGCAATGCAGATGCTAACAATAAACAATAGGAAATAATGTAGAAAGGTATAGATAACTGATCTCCTAGATCATTAATAATATGTGACGGCCATCAACGCCCATTACTCAAGATCATCAACCATTGCAAGCATCAAATCCCATCACCCAAAATCATAAATTCAACTTTAATCTTCTCATACTAGATTCACGATTCGTATTAGTCATTGTGTCTCTTTCCATAAGAGTATCCCACATCACTAACGTAATCTTGTGACAACTTCTATTTCAACTCATACCAACCATTGATAAAGTGTATCGAAAACCTACCAATGTGGCCTCAACATGCTACTTCATTTTAGATGTTCACGCTTCAAAAGGGATATTGTGGATATCTCGTTTATGACCTACCTGCTCAAAACGATTAGCAATCTCTTGTATAAGCACAAACAATAAGTAAATTAATTAATTAATTAACCAATGCAAAATATCTAACAGATTCATTAAGGATACCTATTTTCAATAATAACTAGCACTAAACATTCCCCATTCCCCCTCCCCTTAGATGTGTACACAACAAACAATTGTAACTCACATACTTGTTAATTGCTCACAATTACAAATGACATGATTTATTCCCATAAACTTGCAATATTTAACCCATTAACAACTTGTTGACTATATGATCTGTGAGACCTTGCAAATTATGCAATTAGGATAAAACAATATGAAATAATATTTATAAAAAATTTATATGAGCTAAAAATATTTACTAAAGAAACTAGTTAGGATTGGAACAACATCATATCTTAGGTATGGAATATAATCGGAAATATAGGATTAAATTCCTTAGCTTTAATTTGAATAGTGAGTTTTGATATATACAATGAGATCCTAGCAACAAAGAAAATAAAAGGATATGAAATAATATTTAAAGATAAGGTGTACTTGATAAATATATTTAATATGTAGAATATTAGAAAATAAATTAACATAAACTCTATATACACATACATGTATATGAATATTATGTTCAACTTAATTTAATATTTAATGAATGAGTAAATTTAGAACTCGTGACAAGGCTATAAAATTAGTCAAAAAGACAGACTTAGTGAGCTTAGATATTCGAAATGGAAAGTAAAAAAATTGATATGGTTAAAAAGATAATTATACCAATATCACTCGTTACATATTAGAAATGTAGGATTCGAGTTCCAATAACTAACTACCTATGCAATGCCCCAAAACCTGAAGGCACCACAACCCGCTACATGTCCCTACCATCTAGGAATACGTTAAGGCTCTAAAATCAACTACAATCTCCATAATTACCTCTAATAACTCCTTGTCAAGTACAAAACAACAATTCTTCAAATACAACAATTCGAGTGACTCACCAGTGATTCACTTTAGCCCCAAACATACCAAATAACTAGACCTTAAACTTCTACAACATACTAAGCTACCGCTTCTCTTCCCAACCTGATGATAGCTATTTCCATGCTTGTTATAAACTTATCAAATTAACCTGCAGCTATAAAAATAAAAGAGTGAGTTGAAGCCTAGTACGGGTGCACAAATACACATGAATGTCAAGCCCAAAATATTTGCATGCATATAATGTAACTATAACAGAATATAAGCAAATAATAATTTAATTATCTTCAATTTAGGTCAGCGTACAACACAGGAGTACTCATGACCCTACCACATTTTGATCTTAGTCCACATACATAGGTAGTTATAAATATATGTTTTCTTTTAAGTCCTTTACGCTTAGAGTCCCGAGACCAAAAACTTAATATTCTAATTGCATCATCTCATATAAAAGTCTACTAAGGAATCCCCACATATGATCAGCGATTACTCTTCTAGGGAATTGCTACTACGAACCCCTAGAGCGAACGGGTTAAGCAAAATCAACAAACCAAATTAATTAGACCAAATTTAAATTTTGTCCGATTTGATTACTAATTCCTATCAAACATAAGCAACAACCAAACACTACATACCTAGAATTGCTCCAAGATCAAATACAATACTCTGATCTCAAACCCAAACAAAAGTCAAATCTCGACAAAGGAAACCGAATACCACGAATCTAAAAGAAAACAAGTAGCACATTAACCCAAACATTCTAAGACTAAATCCTACCTAAGAGTTATCTATGTGCTTATGATCTATTCCATTAAAGTCCTGAAAGAATTCGTTGAGTCAAATAATAACATAATACGATTAAGCCAAAAGTTGATATAACTATATAAGATTACTTATTTAGTAAATTGTAAGGTACATAATACATATATATTAATCTATATGTAAAAAGAAAGTATAAAATGAACATATGATTAGAGTATCGAATAATATAAATTATCGAATCGATATGATAAATAGGTAATACGTACTTAATTGGAAAATAGTATGATTTATAAAAACTCAAAAGGAATGACAAAGTAATAATAAACGGATAAAACGGATATACTATGCCTGATATAATATACTATATATTCATAATGCTAAGGTGAAGAAAATACTTAAATCAAAATATCATTGATATAAAAAAAAATAAGACATATTAAAAATAATATAGTATTTTAACACACCAGATTAACATTTAAGATTATCATTAAAATACGATCATTAACAAAATTTATAAATAAACAGAAGACAGTGACCCCAGTCGAATACGATAGAAACAGAAATTGGCCCCAATATATAATTATAACTAACGATTCAAAATATTATGATGAAATATTTTTTAAAAATAACTCTTACATAAATAACACTATATAGCATCATAAATAAATAATTTCAAAGGCGGTAATTGAATACTAACAATACTTAATTCAATACTGATATCTAAAATAATAAATAAAATAATAATAAGATATACACTAAGAGTACGGTACCAAATACAAAATCGAAAAAACTTGCGAATTTAAATCAAGATGAGATTACCGAACGGTACGAACGAGAACCTAACATGAATAAAATACAGAAATTAATTTTATTTAAATAGATGCTCAGATAATTAAGGAATGAGAATTTACTGAATTACGAAATTGGATTGTAGAGGATCATCTGAAACAATACTTCATGAGAGAGCTTCAGAGAAAGAAAGATAATAGGTCTTGTGCGTAAATCTAAATTAGGAATGATATTCGAGTCTTGGGTGCTAATTGATGTTGACGACAAGGATTAAAAGTGGTTGTCTAGGCGAGGGAATAAGAGTGGATTATAAGGTCAAGGGTAGGGCCTAGTTATTCAATAGGAAAAAGGCTGTTATGAGCAAGAGAAAGAGAGACAGGAATTTTTCGGAGGGAGGAGGGGGGGCGCGGTGGGGCAGGGGGTAATGAGAGAAGGATAGGGATGGGGCAGATGAAAAAGAAGAGAGCAAGGGGTAGGGTCGGGAATTGGTTAAGGGAAGAGAAAGAGAGCTGAGAGAGAGATATAGGTCAAGTGAGGGGAAACAAAAAGAAATAAATGTTCAGAGAGAAAAGAACGACTGCAATTGAAAAAAAGTAGGGTTTAGGATAGGGTTTTTAGATAAATTCTAAAAGCTTTTAGGATATATGATGGTATTTATACATAGAAAAAGAAAATAAGAATTAATAAGAATATATAAATATCGCGTAGTAAAATAAATTTTTATATAAATGCCATAATGTAAATTAGTAATAAAAAAATTTTATTGTATCATATACGTAAAATAAAATTTAATCTATTTAGTGCTTATATAAAATAAAAGTTTTAGAAAAATAGTTTCGGAACCTTAATTTAGACTTTTATTTTAAAGGATACACTTTAAATTGAAACTGAAAACGCTTAAAGTTTACTAAGTTGAATAATTAACTACTAAGAGGTAATTTCTAACGATACAAGCTTAAAAAATTTTACGATTTTATTAAATTACTAACTTAACTGGAGTGTTTCAACCTATGATAGAGAAATAATTGAGTTACAATGATAATATGATGACATAAAATAATATTTGAAAAATATGTATGTACATCAAACATATTCAATATATAAATATTTACCTACAATTGATTAAATCCCCTAAATAAAGGTATAGTGCACCCTATATTACTAATAAGAGTTCACAAGTGACAATTAGTATGTATAAATGCCACATAAGTCTAGTCATGGCAGCAACTAAGAATAAGCAATGAAGAGCTATCTTAAGGAATTCCTTAGAAATTTGACCATTTTTTAATAAATGACAAATGGTGGAATTTAACAAATGGAGTCACACCTGTCAATTTCCACCGACAAAACCAGTATGTATAAACCACTTCAAGAGGCCATTAATTCATTCTACCCAAACTAAAAATCACAAGAACATGAAGTATGGAAAGAAAAATACCACAAAGGACTTTTCTAGTATTAACAAGAAGAATCTATCAACATGGTTTGATTAATCGCAAGATACTTGTGTGAGTGAACTAGAATTGAAGAAGAACTCTCAATCTGGTCTTTTTAATATTGTATTATCATCGACAGACATCAAAACTCTAACAGAAGGAAAGATTCTATGTCAACTAGTTTACTTCCAAGAAAATTTAAGGTAAGCATAATTGTCTTTGATTTTCATGTAGTGTTATTGTAAATCCCATCATTTGGATAAAAACAAAGTAATAATTAAATAGTTGATATGTATGCAATATACATAAACGTACGCATAAGCAATTATCATTGATATTAATGTTATATTGATCGAATTAGATATTTCAACAAGTTACATTGCTAAATATTTAGTAATGAATGAGATATATTCAAGTTTGACATACAATTTATGTGAATTATTCAAAAACTGCAGCATATATCTATGTATATACCCTTAATGAAGCAAGTTGTTATGTAAAAACTTATATTTGAGAGTGATACGTTAGTGGAATATTATATGAACATCTTATTATTTTAGATGAATACTATACTAAGGAATATACTCAAAAGTTATGTCACGCTCTGAAGAGGTAGAACTATAACAATTTCATAGTGCAAACTATTTTATGATAGAAGCTAATATTTCAGTTACTATCTTAAACTTGATTTACACAAGATGTTTACGATTAACGTGCTTTAAAATAAATGTTTCATAAATAAACATATTATTTACCTATGAAATTATGAAAAATACATATTTACACCAAAATAATTTGAGCATGTTCATAAGATTTAATAGCCCAATCATAATCTACTTAATAGATACATAAATTATTACTAAAAGCTTTAAAAATAAAGTCCAAACTTGAGAGTGTAATTGATCCTCAAGTTTTTATCCCCACTCCCTAAAATCTAACAATTACCAGCTTTAGGATAGTTATATGGTTATTTCTTAACTAGCACCTACAACAACATCTACAGAAATGTGAGCGATCAACAGCTTAGTAAGTTGAGATGGAGACTTAAAACTATGTATCAAACACAAACAAGGTTATTAACCAAATTAGTTAAATACAACATATGTATAAGGAAATACTATTGTATGATGTTATTTGATCTATTATGATATTAGAGAAATTACACCCACTCTGATTGGGGTTAAAGAGTTTCCATGTTTATGCAATAACTCACGACTAAATCCAAACTTATGCAATAAAGACACCACTTCTTCCTCGATTACCTTTGAACCATTAACTTCACCTTTGTCACGACTTTCTCACCTGTCACTTAATTCAAAACTAAGAATGAAAAAGGGACCTATTATACTATCCAACGCTGTCCCTCTTAAAGAGGTCGATATTTGACTGGATAACCCTAATATTTCTCTTAATGGGTTATTATATAGGTTCGATTTAAAATTATAAGTCATATATTTAATTAGATCCGATTTAAATTATTTAATTATTTCAATAAATTACATGAATACAAGCTAGAGTAGTAAACCAGAATCATACCATCAAACTTAAAAATAAGCACATACAGGCATACATACAGTAAACTGTTTAGTAAACACAACTCATTACAATTTCAAGCCTCCAAATACTACAAATTACTACTCCGAAATACTGTAACGTATTAATCCCAACTTACTTGAACTCCTCATTTACTCACTTAAAGTACCACTCATATAAATCATCGCCAATAATCCCTATAATACAAATATTGTTTTAGTTTTCACATAATTACCATAGATAGATTTCGTTTTGAAATTCTTATTATTATCTCTATTTTAGGGTTTTATTTTACATAATTATTCAGATTTTTAAGTCTTTCACAATTATTCTTAAGTTAGGCTAAGTTTTGGTTTAATTTCCGAATCGTTTCTAAATTAGGTTCTAATTACGGTTTTATACGCAAACCTTAAAAACTCATTTTAAATCATTATATGAAGTTAATCACATTCCACTCAAATATCATAAATCTCTATTTTAGCTCCTAATCAGCATTTCAATTGATACTGTACACTATAATTTTAATTTTGCTTCCAATGTGAGAAAAAATTACATTTTTCATATAATTTACTAAATTTTAGGTTCATATCAAATTTTTTGTATATTCCTAATATTATAATACCATTAAATTTTATCTAAGATTTTCTACTCATTTAATTCCTATATATACTTATTATGTACTATTATATATTATACACTTATTTTACCTATCTAACACTTCTAATACTATATATGTGATCCTTCATCATCCAATAACATATCAAAATGTCAAATTATATACTAAATCAAAATTATACCTAATTATCCCTAAATTACAAAATTAATTTAAAATATGTCATTTTACCTATTACATATAGATTACATAATTCACCTAATAATTACATCTAACATCCTAATGCTACAAACATCATACTACATCAATAATTAAAATCCTAGAACACCTAATAACAAACTAAATCAGATTTTTTTTACCAAATTAATATTAAATTACAAAATTAAGCCCAAATATTACCTTTTATACATAATTTTAAGGCTTAAAAATTATCTAAAATTTTTGAAAATAGATTTCTAAATAATCTCTTCATAGCACTATTTTAATTGCTCTAACTAACCTACCAAAAAAAAAAAATTTAAGCTTAAAACTATATCCCTAAAGTCATTTATTTCTAAATCAAACAAAACTCGAGTTTACATAATTTCTTAAGCACAATATATTTCTACACTTAAATTCATCAAACTAAAATTTTTTCCTAAATCTACATACATAAAAACCTCAGGATATCAAGTTTCATAATTTTTTATAATTATTTAATATTATTAATAAATAAAGCAAAATCAGATGGAAAAACGAACTTACCGGTGTTGGTTGCTCCGGCTACAAAGGCCTTGTCAGCCAAATTAAGCGCTACAACTACCGTTGGGTGGTGGCAACCGTCCACTCCCAGATAGTGCTCATCAAGTGTGGGTTCACCTTACATGCCCTAATTGCACACAAACTTTCTAAATTTTTCTAAAAATATCCTCTCCTCTCCTATTATCTTCTCTCTTTTTTCCTAAGTTTTAAACTAACCAAATGAAGTTTAGGAAGTGGTTTTCTAAATTTATAATAGTGTCTAGGGTTTACTTTTAATTTATTTGTACCAAGTGTCTTTCTTATCTTTTTTTTTTTTTCTCCACTTTCTACTAAGGTAAAATTGATTAGTTGAATTTCCATCTTCCACTTCCAGGTTGCCATGCCCCAAAGCCCACATGTTTTTATAATTTTCTTGATTTTTCCTTAATTTTTTTATGAATTTTCTTTAATTAATTAGCATTATTTTGACATATTTCGAATATTTTAAATAATTTCACATATTTTTATTTATACTTAAATACATTTATGGTACAAATAAATACTTATAAATATTATTCAAGTTATTTTCTAATTTTTAGTGTGCATATAATTTATCTCTAACGATTCATTAATTATCAAAACTCGTTTTACGCGTTTTCGATAAATAACAAGTAATATACATATAATTTAATATTATAATAAGTAATTATCTTATTAAATCCAAACTCAGAGATTACTAGATTCGTCGTAAAATTTGGTCTCGATTGGACAACTTACTCGATCACTCTAAATTTCACAGACCAAATCCAAAACACCTGATTGCGGGGCTAATAGTTGAGTCAAAGGAAAATTTATATGCAAATTATAATCAAGAGAGAGTGTATAGGCTAAGTTAAAGGATATATTCTTAAAAACTTTGAAGTTAGTTAAACTTAAGAGGATATATTTTTAAGAATACATTCTTAGCTTCGTCATAAAATTTGGGTTCAATCGAATAAATTACCCAATCGCCTTAAATTTCAAGAACTGAATCTCGAGCACCCGATTACGTGGTTTATAGTTAAGTCAAAGGAAAATTTATATGTAAATTGTAATCGACAGGGAGCATATAGGTTAAGTTAGAGGATATATTCTTAAAAACTTTGAAGTTAGTTAAACTTAGAGAATAGTTCAGAAGGTATTCTATTAAGAAACTTTAAACTAAGTAAACACAATGGCTGACATAGAAGGTAATTCAGAGGACATTTGGAATGAAAATATATGGACGTAAGCACTCAAAGGTTGCTTTGGAGGACCTTAAGTACTTATTAGACTCAAAGGTTGATTCAGATAATAATTTTGCTATAAACCTTAACTCGAACATAGCTCAAAGGATATCTTAGAAGCTTTTCTATCTAAAACTCTAAGAGTGTAAAGACTCAGAATGTAGCTAAGAAGGTATCAAAGGTAAAATATGCTTACAACACAATTTTAAACTTTTAACACTCTAAGTATAGATAATCTATGACCTAATGACTAATCAACTTAAGTCTTATAAAGATAAGTGAATTAGCAATATTTCATAGTGTACACAGAGACTAAAGTATTAAATTAGATTGAATATCCACGAATCACCAACAAGAATAAGTTCAACCAATAAGCCTAATGAATGATCAAATTCTAGGTAAGTGAGATCGTTTTACCATAGTTTAAAGTATTATTTCAGAATACTTAGAGACCTCAATATGCACTTATTTGTGATTATAATTAGTTATTTGTGCATGTACAACACATATGTTTGAGATTTGATTTGCTATGATGGGAGCTAAGCTCCGTATTATGTTAACTCTGTGAATGTTGTTCTACTTGAATTGTTTAAGCTTGGTTGATCAATCTAAAAAATGACCTAATATCTAACTTGACATGTATCGTAACTCATTAAGGTAACGACTAAGATTTTTTAATCAAACACTAACCCCTGTGATAAAAATAGCTAAAATAATCCTTTCTCTACCCTTAATCGAACTAAATAACATGAGAAGAGGCTACAGTAAGGTTGAGGATAGTGGTTCGAAGGGAGTCTCAAGTGAAGCATACTTTCCATAGCACAAGCTTCAATTTGGTTTCGATTCTTGCGTGAAACATCAAATTCCTTAACCTAGATTAAAGTGGGCGAAATTCCTCTAATCTCATGATGAACCAAACCACATCGTACTATGGTATTTGCTTAAATACGCATTGCATCTAACTAAAACTGCTTAATAAACCTAGTTGCCTTGTATTAAATACATATAATAAGCTCCTAATTGTATATATTATACAATGATTTTTTTATTATTTTCCCTTGAGTTTTGAGTTTATTTTTAGAAAATGATACTTAATTGAGTAAAATCTGGTTTTCTAGGTTTTGAAATGATCTACGTAAGAAAACGAGAAGATAGAACCAAGTTTCACTCAATTCAGAACTAAAAAGAAGAAGTTACAAAGTTTTGAAGATCAACATGACCAAATAACACAATTGTGTCGCTATTAGGAGAAATTGAAGCAATGAAATACTGGATGTAAGTTATATAACCAAAGCACATGTACCTAGTTGTGTCATTTTTAGGAGTTAGCAGGAAAGAGAAAAAAGAGTCAAAGAAATATTACGGATGAGAGTTACATGATCAGGTGACACGGTCATGTCAGTTGCAACAAATCTTTTATTTTACTTCTCGTATTTAAGGCTTAGTTAGGATTTTTTGTGAGAACTTTTTAACACGACTTTTTAAGAGAATTTCAAGAGCAAAACACTCAAGAGAGCATTATGTGTCAAGACTTCAAGGTTTCAACATTTAAGTTATCGTCCATTCCCCTATAAAGTATTTTGCAAGTCCATAGTAGATTTACCAATACAGCAAACAAAAACCAAAATTTAAGTAAACAGGAACCAAAATTTAAGTAAACGGGATTGAGGAGTGAGGATCAAGAAGAGATGGTTGGATTTATGTTCTTATTTTTTTACCTTTTTCTAACTTTTAAGAAAACTATAGGGGTCTCCTCAGGTGGCTCAGTAGTTTTCGATCTTCTAATTTGTATACACTTATACCTATGGGTTTTGTAACTACTTTTCTGAAAAGTCAAACTACGAGTTTATTTTATTAGTTATTACCAAAGACTATTTGATAGGTTTATATAAAATAGGTATCGAATTAAATACTTGAAAACAGTTGATAAAATATGTCTAGTGTAGACTAAGTCTATGATAACAGCTATAAGGTCAGTTTTTATTTTGGGATAGTTCATACAATAGAACTATTGCAACTCTACCTCTTCAGGATGTAACATGATCATTATTCTTAAATCTAAGATACATATTGAGCTTTGAAGGGTTGTCTTTTCACTTTTTCACTTGTCCAAGGGACCTAATCGATTAACAAAGCTACAAGCAATCAACCATCCCACGACCACATATGTATCTCCTACCTTAGTTAGCCATACCGTCATCTACGATCAAACGCATATATATCTCTAAGAAATCAACTTATTATGCTTTAATAGGTTGTCATTTTACTTTCTCACTTATCCAAGGGACCTAGTTGATTAACAAAGCTACAAGTAATCAACCACCCTACGACCATATATGTATCTCCCACCTTAGTTAGCCATATTGTCATCCACAATCAAACGCATATATATCTCTAAGAAATCAACTTATTATGCTTTGACAGGTTGTCATTTCACTTTTTCACTAGTCCAAGGGACCTAGTCAATTAACAAAGCTATAAGCAATCAACCATCGTATGACTAAATTTATATCTCCTACCTTAGTTAGCCATATTGTTGTCCACGATCAAATGCAAGAACATCTTGATACACCACTATTCATTATTTTTCACTTTTTTTTTTAGAGATTAAATCCTAAGGTTTTGTTGTAAACTTCTCTAAATAATTTTCTAAAACCAATGTTAAACTTAATTCATCGTTTACTCCAAAAGTTTCAAGTTCTTTAATTGAAATCTCCAAAAAAAAAAAAGGAAATTCATAAGTAAAGTCATGGTGAAGTTCTTATGTAGGAAATATTATACTATAATTATGATCTTATACTTAAAGTGTCGATTTTAGGTCATTTTCCTTAGAATTTAGTATTTAAAGGTCATAGAACTTACCTCTTGACAACAATAATGAACCCTTATAGCAGTAAGAGAACAATTATAATACGCTATTCCAACGACCTCGACATCATCTCCCTTTAGAAACACCAAACTTACATTAGTAGCAAATCTATGACTAGTCCTTATGAGTTTTGTAGATAGTATAATGCATAAATATGATTTCACTTCATTCTCTAGAAATCAAACCTCCTCTTGATCATAGAAATCAAGTTCTTACCTTTCTTAATTATTCCACTTGAGTTCTACTCCTACTAATATCTTGGTTTCCTTAAGAACATATAACCTTTTGTTAGAAAATCTTATAGATATCGATTTAACACAAAAGCTACTATTGATAGATTAAGAATGATATTTCCTTTTGTAAACTTGCTTAATGATGTTGTGAGAATAAAAAGAGGAAAGGAGGCAATGCTTTTAGGTCTTATTAGTGTTGCTAGATCCAAGTTGACTCGCCTAATTTAACTTGATTCAATTTGATCCTTCCATAGAACCAGTCTGAATCCCCCATTTGATCCTTATTGACAGTGACCTTGGTTCAACCCAGTTGATCTGATTGGTCTAATCTAGTTACTATAAGAATCCACTAGGTTTTTTCATCTTAAAATATATTATTTTCTCTTATATTTTCTAAAAAATAAATATAGATAAAAAAAAAACAAAAAAATAAACCGTTAAAAACTTTCAACTTTCAATTCTTAAGGATGTAAGTAAATTTTATCATATTATAAATAAATATGAACCATATCATAATATTTTTATTAACCTTAGTTTTACTCTCTTGAACCTTGACCCCTTCTCATCCCTGGATTAACTTTCCAATCCAAGTTTGACAATATTAGGTTTTATGGAGAGATTGAGAGAAGGAACACTCTTCTCTTCTCGGATTTTGTGAGAATGAGAAAGTTGTGTTAAGTCCATAGTTATAGGTAAAGTACAATAATAGATTTACTTAAATGTCTCTATATTTATTTTATTTTCTAGGGTCTTTCATATGCCCATTAAAGTTAGGTAAGTTTTGATATTTTCTAAGATTGTGTTCATATATATACGGATTTGATTTTTTCAAACATAAAGAATAAAGTTATTTCAACTTATAATGATCTAATTTCTCTCCATGTTTATATCTTAATAAGAATCAACGTTACTTTCATAAGAATTTATTCTTTTGACAAATTATATCTACACTAAGGGTTACTATAGCTAACTAATCATGTAAGATAAGCATACTAATTAACCTTTGGAAATATCTGAGCTGATGACACATAGAGAGACATCATAAGAAGAGGCAGGTGAAGAGGAACAGGTGGACTCAGTATATGGAATGCATGCAAGTGACAGTAAATCAAAGTTGACATTATTAAGTGTGCTTGTTTTAGTATCCACAACTTGAGTACTTTTATCTTTTCTAGACCAATTTCAATAAAGTTTTGACATTCTTTTCAAACTTGCTAATACTCAAAATGTGTGAAAATGAGAGCAGTAGCCTCCTGTTTATAGATTATGGAGGTTAATCATAACCGTCAAGTGGCTTTAGGATAAATAGCTAAGATCTAGTGATATAGGTCATGTTAAATTACTCCTCAAGATCCAATGGCTAATATTGAAGTTTTCTTCTCCTCTTTGATTCTAATAGGCATGATATGGTCATTTAATTAGCTCAAACGCTTATAAGAAATAAAAGAATCCCATTTTTAATACAAATAAGCCAAGGCTTAATTTAGTCACTTTAAGGTTTACTAATGCCAAACAAGCTTAGAAGGACTTTTTTCACACTTACTTTTGGTTCATGAGATAAACAAGCAAGATCATGAGTAAAAAATATAGTCTAACAATCTTTATTTTAAGCTTGTTAAGTTAGATCTCCCTATAATATTTCTAATTAGGCCAGTTTCCTAAACCCTATCACTAACATAAGAAACTAGCTCATGGCATCAAATTAGGTCAAAAGTCCAATTACTGAAATTTCCCTCTATATCTGCCCTTAACCAAAAGCTCTTATCACAATATCTAGGGTGTTTTAGGCATTTCATTGAGTTAATGTCGTTAAATTTACTATAAAACATGTGTAAGGTGTCAGAACTCGTTGCTTGGTTATTTGCTATGTTGATAACTAATACTTCTTCTAATTATTAATGAGTCATGGTAGAATGATTTCACATTTTTGTTATCAATGTGACATTATTAACCACTGAATGTGTATTATTTCCCTCTTACTGTCATTTCGTAGCCCCCAATATAGTAATCGAATATCTGCAATAAGATATCAACAATGTGGATCTTCTTAATCATTTCTTCTTTTAAAGTTGTTTGAGTATTTGTAAAAATACAGGACTTAAGTTATTTGATGCATACCAAATGATATGATCGTTGAATTTTAGTTTATTTAACTTGTTAAGTCCTTAGTTAAACAAGTTGGCTTCATAAATTATCCTAAAAATTCTAGTATTGATTATTTAGGAGCTTTGCAGTAATTTGTTCTTCATCTATGGGCTTGTAAAGAAAAAGAATTTTTTTTCTTTAGTGTCATTCGATGCTCTAAAACCCTTAAGAAGTTCGTCGATATGAGTTGTATGATGAACTCCCTAATTTCAATTTAGCTTATGCTTAAATAGGCTCCAGTAACATGATTTGATTTCGCCACCTTCTTGAGATATGTACCAATTTAGTGGAAATAGTCGTATATAGCTCATATATATAACAGTATCTAGAGGTAACAAATCGTATTATCGTACTGTATCTCATTTCCGTGCCTTAAATGAGTTCGTATGCAAAAATCTAAACCCATACTACAATTTATTTATTAATTATGTATGGAAACCTAAATCCAAGACCTTGGGCATTTCGTGTCTTAGTTAGACCCGTTTATTATAAGGTTGACAATTTATGTTACCTTATTGTATATTATTTATCTTAGATTTGATACTGTTTATAGATTAAAAAAATATAATTAAATTTATAAGATATTTATAGACACAAAAAAAAGAACATTAATAATATTTATATTTTACAAAAGACAAATAACATAATATTGTCATATTTAATATAAAATTACAATCCAAATAGAAGTGTGGGTAAATTGCTAAGACCACCCTTAAAAACTTTTATAATTATACAGACACCCTAAATTTTTAAAATCAAGCACTTTCCCCCTTCTAACATATATAAGACACAAATTTTGCTTACATAGCAATACATGTGGTAAGAATCTTAACTTGGAGTTTCAACATAAAAAACATTATCTTTAAAAAATAAAGAGCAAAACAAAAATATTATATTATATCATTGTATGTATTCATATAACAATAGTTGTATTTATTCATGTCTAGTCAATTTTTCATATTAAATATCATGTTAGGTCTTTATATATAATCATATTTTTAATTATATTGCATTGGTATATGTGTTATCATATCATGTCAAATATTATCAAACCTATCAACTTGCATGCAACTATCTTCATAAAAATTTTTAACATAAAATTTCATTATCTATACTGTTAACTACGTATTTATTTATTTATAATGATGCTGAGAAGAATTTGAATAAAGAAGTAATATTCATGAAAAGAATATCCAAACAATTGTTTTCTTTACCCCAAAAGAAGGAAAAAACCTCTATATATAAATTTAGATACACTAAAGGTTTTCTAATATTCAAATTGGAGTCTAGTTAAATCATTTAAATTTAGATTAAGACTTTCAAATATTTTATATCTATATAGAATTAAGTCACGCATAGTTAAATCCAATAAGCAATATTATTCCTTTTGTTCTTTTAAAATGAATAAAATAATAAGTTGATTATCATATGTAACATAAAACTAATCCTTTTATACTTTTAAAAGAAATAAAATAATATGAAAATAAGAAAAAGAGTAAAATAATTTTGTTTATTTTATTATTTTATATTCTTTTTATTCTTGTTCTTGTTTTAATTATATGTTGTTTATTTTTGTTTTGCTCTTTATTTTTTAAAGACAATGTTTTTTATGTTGAAACTCCAAGTTGAGATTCTTGCCACATGTATTGTCATGGAAGCAAAATTTGTAGGTCTTATGTGTTTGAGAGGGAAAAGTGTTCTATGTTAAAACTTAGGGTGTCCATGCAATTATGAAAGTTTTTGGGGTGATTTCCATAATTTATTCTAAAATTATTTATAAAACAAAATCTTATCAAATATAAAAAATTCAAAATTTTAAGTGATATACCATTACTAAACTAATTAAATTAAGTGGAACCGTGGATTAAATGAATATTAATATTACTACCGATATAGATTTCCAAATTCATCACATTATCTGTTAGAATTTTAAGGGAAATAGTTAAAGAATTTATAAATGAGTTTGTAATTTTTTACTTATTTAAATTACGACGTTGCAAAAAAAGTACATAAAATTACTAAATCTAAGCTACATAACATCACTAAATAAAATAGAACCATGATTTAAATGGATACAAGTTTTATTACTAATGTTAGTTTCAAAATTTATCACTTTATTTATTTGATTTTCAAAAAAAAAAAATAGTTAAAGAATCTACATATGAGTTACTTTTTTTTCCCCCTCATTTTAACTATAATATAATAAAAATAATATATAATTAATAATTCCTCATAACTTTAATTGAAATTTCTAATGATAAATAAATAATTTATGTAACGAAATACAAATATAGAATGATATATCGCATATCTCGAGTTCTATGTTCAAGTGAACTTAGATATAAATTTAACCATTTTTAAACTGATTTGATTCGTTTGTATCTTGTATTAAATTTTTTTCATACAATAACTTATCTAAATTGTATCTGGTATTAAATTTGTTAATCCCGGATCTCTAGAAAAAGATTGATTTTCCCAACACCATTTTATAAGTTCTCCATCGGACAAGCGTTAAAATTGTTCCACTTGCTCTTAGAATGATTCATGATCGAATCATTGAAGCATATCCATACGCTTCCCTTTTTCAAAAAAAAAAAAAAAAAAAAGATTTGGCTTGGTCATCCAACTAGACGGATGGCCCCCATTTTCTGCCTCCTTAGCTAATTTCTCTCCTACAATAATTCCTAGTCAAATGCATCTTTAATTTCTAGTAAAATAATAGTTATATTCTTCATAGCATGGGTCAAAACTTTCATTATCGACCATTATCACCACCTTTATGACTTAGACCCTTCATTAATCCTTTCTTCTAGAAACAATATGACTTCAAACCCATAAATAGAGATATTTCACCATAATGAAAGCAAAACCAAAAGAAGTTTCCGGATACACAAATATCACATTTAATACATAAAAATGGTTTGAAATGGAATAGAATAGAGAGGTGCGGTAAATCCTTTCTTATATTTGGAAATATTCATATAATACAATGGAATAGAATAAAATTAGATACATATATTATAGTAATAATAAAAAATACTCATAATCATTAAATGTCATAATTAAATTTAAAATTAAAGAAGTAATCGAATTAATGATAGTAAATGCAAGAGGAATAAAATTACGATTCCGTATTCTAAAATCGCGGATTTCATGGAATTACGATTTTTACTTTTAAATGTGTTTTCAAACATAAAGAAAGGAAATGAAACTTAAAAACATATTTCTATTTCAATCTATTTCTATATATCAAACATGCCATTAATACACGACACCTTAGGCTCAAGTTTTATTTTGCATATGGACTAAGAGGAACCCTCTTTTGATATATAAGGACATAAGCCCCAAAAGAAAACGATTCTCCTCTTCATTTTATTTTGACCCAATGCGTAGGAGAACAAAGAGGGACTTTGAGACTTAGGGAGACCCATTTTTTTTTGTAGTTTTAATATTGAAGATACATAATAAATATAATAGTTCAAGTTTAAACTTTTATATAAATACACTTGTGATATTATCTATAACAAGATATCAAAGTAAGAGGTCATGATTTTAAGTTCATGCATCATAAGTTAATTTCCATCTAATTAAGCTGTTCACTTAGCAAACCTTGGTCAAAGTCTGGCCACAAATGAGGGGAGTATTATACAATGAAAATAATAGGCTATATTATATCTAATATCTATAATCTTAACTTTTTAAATAAGACAATCGTGATACTCCTATTTATCTTAATTTTTTAGTTAGTTTTTATTGATGGATTCCTACTAGGAAGCATACGAAGAATACCATTTAACCATGGATTTGGGTGTAGGATTTCCATTTGAGGTTCGTTCATTTTATTTCTTCTATTCTTTGTTTTGGATGTTGTTAAAACCGTTGTTTCTTTTATGATTTATTAAAATGATGAATTAATCATGTAAGGTTGGGATATTAGTTGGTGCTTATGTTACTATTTTATTATGTGCTTGTGATTGAGTTATTAACTTTATTTTACTAGGCATGTAAGTGATTTTGTAATAACTATTAGATCAGGGGAGATTATTTCTACTTGTTTTCATAAATAGCTAATTTCAATTAGAGATAAGACATCAAGTATATATATGCATTTTAATTCGGTTAGTGGTTTAGAAAAACTGATAAGATTAGTCGATTAATTAACTTGTCTATATATAGGAAAGGTTAATAGGATAATCTCACGTATTAATTCACTTTGGGGAAATGGGGTTTTACCTTGTACTTAATTGTTTGAAAAGTAATTCAATAAATGCAAATATAGTATAAAGTAGTAGCATTATCATAGTGGCAATTGATTTCAGGACCATTTGTTTCATGATTATATTCATTTGAGGTGTTGGATGCCCCATTTTATTAGAGCAGCTTATGTTTTTTTTTTAAAAAAAATCAGCAATCAAATTTTTTTTATTCATCTAGTTATAGATGGATCTAATATAGCGATGAGCTAATAGACCATTTCCAATGAAATACCACCTTAATTTATCAACTGCATCGTAACGATGCAGTATACTCGTCGGATTTTACTCATTAAGACCGATTATTACAGAACAGTGCAGCTACAATGATTCAGTAAGCGTAGCAAAGAGCAAATCAAGCAACAATACATATAGAAGAATTAGAACGAAACATATATAAAATTAGCGTACAAGTAAAGAGCGATCTCAATGGAAGGGACGATGGATTATGAAAAGTGTCTAATTGAGACTAAAGTAATAAAATTTTAAAAAATAAAAAGAAGGAAACGAAGATTCCGTATTGGGAAGATCAAAGAACGTGTCACCTGAAATCCATTGATTTATACAATAAAAAAAAAAAAAAAAATTGATACAAAGGTAAAAGATGAAAATTTATGAAAATACATCGATAATGCCATAAATAAATTTATCGAATGAAAAAGTAAAATATACAAAGGTAGAAGTTACCTAAAATTATACGTTACAATTGATTTATCAGGTTGTTGCTTTATTTCAACTTACCCGTTACGTATGCGAAAAAGAAAAATCAATTTTTTCGTTTTTATTTCATTAGTTTATTTCGTTGGTAAATGGGTGTGCTAAAGTAATATTTCATGCTTGCCTTAATATTAGTTGATGGAAGGAATTTGTGCATGTGATAACCAAAGAAATTCTGCATATGATCGACTTCTCATGTTGTCCCAGAAAGGATCTTGTAATTATGCATCGAATTCCAAAAAATTGTGAAGAAGATCTCAAAAATATCAATTCTTCGAAAAAGAAGTGTAATCGAGTCAAATCAAATAGATAAGATATTAAGCTTGGGTTTAAATTTAATTTGAAAACTCGAAATTTGAGTTCGGCTCGAATTTAACATAACTCTCTAAACTTGAGATCTACTCGAAAAAATATTTGATAAGTTTAAAATCAATTCGAACTCAATTTAATTATCTTAATTAAGATAAAATATTTTATAAATTTATCCGAATCAATCTTACACTTGCTTATATTAAAAGAAATTAAAAATATATTTCAAATTATACTAAGTTCAATTAAGTTTATAATAAACTTAGTGTTCTAAAGCATAAATTCTGTTTAATTTATAATTGAAATAACTCGAATTTGAGTTTAACTATTATCCAATTAAATTCAAATAAAATTTAAAATAAACTTAAATAGTTTCAAACTAACTTAGATTCGTTTACTCTCTACTTGAAGCTCTACCTAAGAAGTCATGTAATGTATGGTACTTAGGTAAATGGTCACCATCTATACTTATATGATGATACGTACGATTTTGTCGGTTTTGACGTTTTATATCTTTAGGCTCATTTGTTGTCACTTGTCAGCACTTCCTGATCCTAGTGATTCTTGCTGCGTTCTCATCTCGTATGTTTGATGCACCAAATGTAGATTTGCCAAGTACCTCAATAATCCTTTAATTGTGTAAGTACTGTACGAATTAGTATATGAATTATACCAATCCAAGAATTGGTTTGGCTGGCTGTTTCGCATTTATTAAAAAATTTATATATTTATTATTAAAATTAATAAATATTATATAGTTACAAATTATACAAAAAAAAAAAACTAAAATATCAATACTAAAATGTGAAATTAGCATTTATATAAATGTCACATCTTAAGATGCAACAGTCATATATATATATATATATATATTGTATTTTTAAAATGTAATATTAATATTGATATATCATATTATATCGCATTATCTTAAGATGCAATATATATACAAATATTAATATCGCATCTTAAAAATCAGAATATAGTATTGGTATTTTAGTAATTTTTTTATATAATTTGTTATTATGTAACTTTTTTTTTTTTTTTTTTGAAAGGTTGATAGATATGTATTGTATACTACGTGAAAGTCCAATTTGCTTGATTAGAATGCATCGGAATACATCATAAAATGTCCTTAGGGCCTCAAAAAACTAAGCCCTAGAGCCACGTCCAGCTTGTGGCCCGTCATGGTATAGAAAAGATTTCCTGTCATTTCATGTTTTAGACGATGAGGCTGGAGAGCCCAAGTACAGCAGTCCATGGCCACATAATTTTTTATAGACTTTCACAAATTTTTCCATTTCTTATGGCTTGTAAACATCGAAGCACTATCCATATGAAAGAAATATCTTAAGCATCAAGAAAATACAAAACGAAAAATTACCACATGCTCAAGATATACCTCAAGTCAACCATGACCACATGCAAACTCGGCTATAGCAACAGACCAATCGATTATGACCCCAATGGTCAGCCAATCACATGTGGTAGTCTCTATAGATCTCATGCTTCAGTTTTATCTTCTATTTAGTTGTTTTAACTATTTGTTTTTCCCAACAGACACTCGCATCAATTCAAAATATATAATTAACGACAAAGTTTTCACCATTGAAGAAGGAAAAGTTGAACGAATTCAATTTCTACAAATGAAAACAATCTTAGAATTAGTAAAGAAATGAAGTTTATGTAGATTTTTGGTTTTATTCCGTATTCTTTTTCTTTTGGGTACAAATTTTTCCCATATTCTAGCTTTGAATGAAAGCAAAAAAGTAGGTTCAAGGGTCTAAATGACTTTAATACAAGGAAAAATGTAGTAGAACCTGAGCTCAGAGGAATTATATAGGCCGATATGTTTCCAACAAGCATTTTAGAGTCCGCTTTTTTAAGAAAACAAAAACTTAAGAAACTCAATCATATTGTCATAACACAATCGTATGTGTCACTAACCATTAAGGAAATTCATAAAAGAAGGTTGTATTGGTTGGTTTTATGATTTACATCTTTTAGACATACATTTAAGGATCGATATTTTTAAAAATTTCATATATGAAGGTCTTTATTGTACTACTTTACACTGTTATTTTTAATATAGCGCATTTTAGGATAATACTCCTTATAATGCATTCATTTAAATAAGAAATTAGAAGTAATGCTTAATATAGTGAAATTTGAACTTTATTTATGGATGGTTTTATTGATGAAATAAGCTAATAAAAGCAACATATTCAGATCCTTCATATATGCCTTTAAAGATATTAACCTTGACTTTGAAAAACCTAAGTCCTAAATTGAATTATCTAGAAATTCTACACCACCAGTATTATGTTATAAAATGCATCAGTTTTGTGGAATATAACTTTGAATTTAGAATGCTTAGTCAAAAATTAATCGAGGAATAATATTAAAGCATACAAGATTAATGGCTATGACTATTTTATGTGCACATTGCAGAATTAGTAACGTTGTACAAAAATTGTTGCCAACATAATCGTGTCGAGATTGGAAATAACACCAATACACTATAAATAAATAAATTTAAAGAAAATCAAGTGTTATTCCTTACAAACTAATTTCAAATTATTCTTTTTGATATTATACATTCATCCGGTTCGAATTAGATATGTATTCAACAAAATCGGTATGCTTCAAAATCATTAAAGGTGACACGTTACCCAATAAACAACTTAATTTATATTTTTTCCAATTTAAAATTCGAAAATCTGGGTCAATTAAACTTGAGGTCAATATCTAAAGGATAATTAAGAAGATTTGACGTGTACATTTGAATACAATAAGATTTGTTGCATGTTTCTTTTTTCGTTTTTTTCTTCTCAGTGCAATTTCATTTATAAAATGTATAGAAGAAAACATTAAAAGCGTAGGCAATTAGAGCCTACTTAGCACACGATAGCTATTTACACAACTGGTAGATACACATTGCATTTTCTTTTTCCAAACAAGACCCATATTTATAGCGTCATCTTTCAAAAGACTAAGGAGCTTCCTGCACTTCATCCTCCCAAACCTTGACCATCAATGCATTAGCAATACAGTTCAACTCTCGTTGCACTAGGGTTGGCAATTCGTGTTAGCAAATCGTGTTCTGTGTTCTTAATTATATCGAATAAATAGAGGTTATAAATAATTAAGTTATAATATAATTATATTTATACGTATCCTAATGATATCATTTTATCATGAATCGTATCATATCATATCTCGTGTTTCCTATCTGTAATCATGTAAATAATCGTATCGTGTGGTGTTAGCAATTGTCAACCTTACGTATCACTACATTAAAATCTGCCCTTGGAGTTAGGAGAACATTCCTCTTCAAGCAACAATAACGTTACAATACTTTAGTTTGGGGTTTTTTAAATCAGTAAGCAACAAAGTAGCAATGCGAGCATCTATGCAAATTTGCAGCTTAAGAATATTTCTTTGCAATGCTAATCGAACCCCCAAATAAATTCCCCACACCTCAGCGGCAATTATATCGATTTCTCCTAATGATTTTCCAAATCCAAAAATCTACACAAAGTGAGAGTAACAAAGAATGCCTCCAATAGAAGCTCTCCAATCAGTAAGGATTGAGCCATCAATGTATAAACGATACTCGGCCATCATTAAATTGAGGGTGCCTTAAGCTACTTTGTTCATATTTAAACACTTGCTTAAGTTTCCTAGCATATACTCAATACTCATGCGCAGTAGCTTGAATTTGGCCATGCAAGTGATGGAAACTATAAAAATTTGAGTTTCAAAAACACTTTTTGTTGTGCATCTCCCATACTTTCCATAAACAAGCTACAAATAGAAAAGCTATTGGAGGTGTAACATACACAAGCTCTTTTCCTTTCATTGTGTAATTTGCCCTAAGCTAAGATTTAAACTTACCCTGGATTACTACATTATCATATGACATGGCCATCTATGCTCTAATAAGAGGCTGAATGGCTCGGCAATGAAGGAAAACATACTTGGAATCTTCATCAATATCACCACATTGCAGACAAGCTGCTGATCTGAAAATTCCTCTCTTCATTAAGTTAATCATAGTTGTTATTAAGTGATCTACAAGACAAATAAGGGTGAGTAAAGCAGTTGGAGATTGTCTAATGGGGTCATTATAATACTTGAATCATTCCCAAGTATAGGACAGAATGGGAGTGAATTTTAATAGAAATTTCTTAAGCGTATGTATGCTTGTGTTACCTTTGAGAGGAAAAGGATTGGAGTATTTATACAATCAACTTGTAGTCTACAACCTAGGACATTTTCGACCTTATGCATCTTCTCACATTTAATGTCATAAGGGTGTTGTCACGCCCCGAAGCGGCAGAGTCGTAACAGCCCCGCCGTGTAAACCACCCTAAGATAGAAGTTGGCCTCACAACCGTTATCCTAGACCTGATCTACACAAGGCGTCTACAACTAACCCGCTTTGAAGTAGACAATTTGTAATTTAAATAAATCATTTACCTAAGAAAGTGAGGAAATATATATATGCTATAATTCAGCTATTGTAATTAAGGTTTACAATATTTCTCCGTAATATATTTCCTAGTTGTTACATTATTCAAAATGAAAAGTAATTCTAAAATAAAAACTTAAACCTTAAAATATGTGTTTATTCTTCACATGTTTTTCCTCACTCCCCAGGATCCAGCAGTTGCTAGCTTCAGAGTAATTGGTTGCCGCTTCTTAGCCAGCACCTGCACGATGTCTATAGGGATGTGAGCAACCACAGCTCAGTAAGTAGGGACGGAGGACTTAAAACTATACCATACACACAACAAGGTTTTCAATCATTTATTAGTTGCAATGCATGTGCAAGCAAATGCCATCGCACGACGTTGTCCGGCTCGTCGTGAGATTAGAGAAATTGCGCCCGCTCTAATCCGGGTTGAGGAGTTACCGTTAATACAACAGCTCACGACCAAACCCAGGCTTGTGTAATGGAGACCTTGCTCCTCCCGCGACTACCTTCGAACCACTGTCTTCATCCCCGCCGCGACCTCCTCTCCTGTCACTTAGTTCGACTGAGGATGAAGAAGGGACCATTTTGCAATCCTGCGCTATCCCTTCCGAAGGGGTCGGTATTTGGCCGGAGAGTCCTAAATCCCCTAACGGGTTGCCATGCATGTTCGATTATGATTACTGGTCGTATATTTGATTAAGTCCAATTTAGGGTGACCAATCAATACATACAATTCATACAGTATGTACCAGAGCAACAAACAAAATCATGGCATCACCCATAATCAAGCACATGCATACATTCAACTATCTAACAAGTACAACCAAGCATAATCTTAAGCCTCCAAAAAAATACAGCAACGTATTAATCCCAACTTACCTCGACTCCTCGCTCGCTCACTCGAGGTCCGATTTGCTCAGGCCATCGCCGGTTATCCATATAACACGAACGTGGTTTCAGCTTTTCATATAATTGTTATAGGTTCGTTTTATCCTATAATGCTTATTGTTAGGTTTTGTTTACGATTTAATATGCCTAATTATCTAGGTATTAAGTCTTTTATAATTATTCTAGGTCTAGGTTTAGGTTTGGGTTCGGGTTCGGACTCGGTTTCCGCATCAATTTCCAAACTAGGTTTTGGTTCGATTTTTAAATCCTAAACATGCTCGAATCCTAATGTGAAATTAATTACATTAAGCTCGAGTATCCAAATATCCTATTGGGTCTTTATTTAGTATTCTAAGCTATTTGGTACACGCTAGTCCTAATTAGGGTATCGGATTTATTCCCGATGTGAAAAAATCTTACTTTTTTATATAATTACCTAAAATTCAATCTTAACTCAGATTTAATATTATTCTAATTTTTACTCTAATATTATCTAAATAACCCTAATTTTTCCATATTTATTAATTTACAATTTCACATATTACTAATTTCTTATATTACTTACCTAATTTCCTTAATTAACTATACTTAGTACCTAAATGCTAGGATTAGGGTTCCACTGCAGAGATTAACTTCCTTAAACATATAATTAAGATCCAAATCAGTAATTAACATCCTAATCACCTAATTAACTCCAAATTACCCAATTTTTCCATCATTTTAGGGCTAAAAATTAACTTAAAAGTTTTGAAAATTAATTTTAAAAAAAATGGCTTCATAGCACTGTTCTATGTTACATGAGCATCCTATAGAAAAATTTTGAGCCCCAAACTACATCCCTAAGCCTATTTAATTTCCGGTTTAATCATACTCGGTTTTGAACAATTTGTTAGGGACCCTATATTTCCAGACATAATTAAACTAAATCAACATTTTTCCCTAAATCTACATACAATAAAACCTCAGAATAACAAGTTTCATAATTTTCTGGGCAAAATAACTAATTTTACAAAATTATACAAGAATCGGGCTGGAATTTGGACTCACTGGTTCAGGTGGCTCCGGCCACCGCGGGCCACCATGGGGTTGTCGGCCGGCCTGGGCGCTGCCACCACCGTGTGGTGGTGGTGGCCGTCCACTTCCAGTTGCTCGTCTGGTGGGGGTTCCCTTTAAAACCCCTAACTGCACAGTTTTTCTTATTTTTTTTTATTTTCTGGATTTTCTCTCGAATTTTCGACTCTCTCTAATTTTCTCTGATTTGTATCTGTCCAAATGAGCTTCTGAATTTTTCTTGCTATTTATAGACGAATTTTGTAATTATTATGCATTAATTTGATGGGATTTTGCCCCATTTCCTTGATTTTAGGCTTTTTGTTTGTCAAATTTCTATTGGTTATTTTTTTTCTTTTTCTGTCACGACCTGATCTTGCATCAGCTTATCCTCTTCTGATTTTTTTCTGATTTTTTAATAATTATTTTGTATTTTTCTTTAATTATTTACTTAGTTTTCGGCCAATTTTAGTAATTACGCGTATTTTTATCTACACGTAAATACATGTAGGGTACACGTGAACATTCCTAAATATTATTTTGGTCATTCTAAAATTTTTAGTATACATATAATCTATCTCTACTAATTTATTAGTTATTATATTACACTTTTTGCCTTTTCGGTAATTAGCAGTTATTATGCTTAAAATTTGAAAATTTTATAGTCTCCTATTTTACTATTTATTTTCTTAAATTTAAGTTTACGGGGTCATTTTTACTAATATTTCTCTCAATAGTTTATAATTTGGATGTGATCGGATCCTTTAGCCGATCGCCCTAAACCTTGGGTTCTAAGTTCAATTCTACGGTTACTTGTCTGAACTTTGGGGCTTACAGGTGTTGTACAGTTAGGCCATGTAGGTTTTTGGGTGGAAGCTTCCAAGTGTCATGTTACATTGAATGCATTATTATATGTATCATGCAAACGAGCACATGGGCTCTTATTATGGAACATGTAAGTATTGTCAAGTTGTGTCGAGATATCTACAACCTATCTCTTTTAGGGTTATTCACAAGCATTAGCTTAAGAGAGGCCAGCTTCAGCACCAAGAAGCTCGACTCAAGGCGAGGGAAATCGACCTAAGCATGGGAGAGCTCAACCTACAAGATGAGGAGGTTGACCTAAGTTTGTGGGGTTAAGTTCAAAACTAACTATTCACATGTGGAATAATTTTCTTTTAGTTTTAGTTTAGTATCCCAAGATTCCTTTTATCCAATAACTTAAATCAATATGCAAACCAAATAATAACAATAATAAAAATTATAGATTATTATACCATAAAAATATAGCTATTAAATGATATTGCAATAAACTATCTTTATTGGGGTTAATTGTGATAAAAAAAATATCATTTGAAATCTTAGGTGGACTTACACTCACTTTGTTAAAAAAAAAAAAGTAAAATATTTTCATCCTCCACGTATGCAGTCCATGTGTTTGCTATTCGTAAAATCTTGGATCCATTATATTTTCAAATGGGCATATAGATTTGAGGGCTATAAGAAACAAGGTTTTCTGGGCACATGTTCCTAGTAGAATTTTCTCACACGAGGACTCGACTCATCATTTACCTAACATTCATTGCTTAAGTGATAACCATTTTTCTTATGGGACTTTAAATTTGTTGATATAATTAAAATATTAATATTTATATTATTAAGTTATAATATTTATCTGATTACGAACTTTCAGTTAACAACTAAATTTTAGCAATTTCTTCAACCGTGTTATACCCATTATCTATCCAACTTCAATCAATTGGCTACTCAAGTACCACAAAAATGGAGTCAAACTTAAGGAGGCACCTGCATCTCGTACCTTGTGGACTAAAAGAAGTTGGTGACCAAACCAACCTAACAATGCCCATTTCATTGGTTTACTTTGTCTAAACATATCATAGCATGTTACACCAACCAATTCCTCGTATGAGTCGATGCAGTCTAATTTATTGGCTAACATAATCTATGTACCCGGATTTAGATCTTTTTAATTTTTAATCTCTTAATTTTCTTCAATTTATCAATTAATAGTTAGTATTATTTAAATCTTTTAAATATGTGATGATGTCAACATGATGTCATTTTAGTTTTTTAATCATAATCATTGATTATGCATAATAATATTTTAATAAAGTAAATTGAGAAAAAAATGAATATCAAATGCCCATCCCATTTGTGTACGGACAAATGGGCGTTTCTTAAGCATGTCAACTACCTTTATTCTTTAACTTTTTGTGCTTGAAGAGGCTGTGTCTTGGTTATAAGTGAGAAATATTTGATAGATGAGTAAACAAGGTGCGCAGTGAGCCAGATAATGCTCCTCGAGCTCTCCGTTAACCAGGCCACTTGTCATAAATAATTAATCATCTCACAAATAATTAAATGTTAATTCCAAAATTTATTTATATATTTGCCCAATCTTGAAAGAACATCTAATTAAGCGATTCGAATTAAAGGTCTAGCTTATCAGAAATTGTACTCTAATGCTGACAAATCATTTCCGAATTCCACAAGAATCAAGTAATACGATTGTGATATTCATCTATTTTAAAATAAAGAAAAAAGTAAAATCATAAAAATAAATTTAAAAAAAAAAAAAAAAGAAAGAAGAAGAAGAGAAGACGACCAAGTGAGACTACACTGATAAAGTTTTATGATATAGACTAACTGATCATAAAAAATTTTCCATGATGAGTTAGATCTAAGGAAAATCGAGGAGCACACCCATCTCAAAAACACTAAAAAAGGGGTCAACGAAAAAACATATTCTATTTGGGAGCAGCGAAAGTGATTTTCTGAAAATTATAAATCCACAATTATAAAAGCAAAATACATCAACATATATAATTTCATGACAAATCTGGGTTTTCTCTAATTTCATGAAATTTACGAGAGAGAAAAAGAAGAAGTAAAAATTGATGTAAGAAGAGTTACAAATGGATTTACCTTTGATTTTTAACAAAGAATTTGAATGATGTTGGAATGAAGGAAAAGATTGAATGCATTTGAGAGAAATAGAGAGTAGGGCTTGTTTTTTGAAGTCTCGATTAGCTACTGATCAGGTTTATGGCTCTTATGTTTATTGACGATGAAAGCGCTATCGGAAAAGGCACCTTCATTGTCCTATGGACGAAATTAGTTTTCCTCCTCGGCCTTTTTATGATTTTCATTTTTCAAGGAAGATCCATTATTATTAGTAAATAGTATAACCACCTTTACTTTAGATAGCTAATATAGAAAATGAGATTGTTTGGTTTTTTCTTTTTTCTTTTTTTAACATGCATTTGAAGAAGTGAATTTTTTTAAATAGAGTACTCGGTTTATAGATCATATATTTAGTATCCTTAAAACTGTAGGACCCATTATAAATATATAAGAGCATATATCTATATGATATATGCATGTATGTAATCTACGAAAGAGAAGTCCCAAAGGTAGGACCTTGGCTTTTTTTTTTTTTAGTAAGATGACGGTGGCAAGGCAGCAACTTAATGCTACTTGTCCCATTCTTTGTCCTGTAATGACAAATCACTTAGCAGAATTTAAGGAGTGAAATAGAGATATAGAGATAAGATAAATGTGTAATTGCCCAATTATATTATTTAAAATAAACAAAAATATAGCAACCAGTACAACATGCGCATGCAAGTTGGAAACTGCTAACATTTTATTTTCCTCCAAATTCGATTACCACCCCCACCTGCTGCTTAAATCCGTACGATGTTTTTCATTATGGTAATCCATTACCTGCCTAACACCAAATAAATTTAATACCACGGTTAGTTGCCCATCACTCGTGTATATGTGTATATTGAATCTTTTTTTTCTACAAAATAAACACGTTTTTGATATATCTCACAATTCAAATCTCATATCCAAATTAGTCGACCAGTAATTTTATTTTAATTGGATAAAATATTCGACTTGTTTATGTGAAATGAGTTAAGTGACTCGAACCCCTTGATACTACAATACAATGTATTATAACCATTATATTACTGATGTATGGAATTCATTAGGACATTCTGCACGTTTGAGGTAAGGGACCTGGAAGCATTGGAGCACCTATTTATATATATTACGTAGACATTAGATCTACTAGCATTAGAGTTACTAATTTAAAAGATGACATAAATACATGAAAGCATTGATTTGTTGATTTCAAATCATTTAAGCTAATTAAGGCAGTCCTTAAGTGTAGACAGTGAATTCAGATCTGCAGATTCTTCATCCTGAAAATAACCAAAAAAAAATTATTATTATGTTAATGTCTAGATATACATGTTAAATTTATAAGTTTCAGGGTGAATTTGTTTTACATTTGGCTTTTTGGGGTACTCATTATGATCAAAATTTTACAATTTGTTAAATATTGTAACAATAACCTCAAAAAGTTGTATATGCTAGTAATTTTCAGCAACAAATAATGGTCGAGGGCAGCGGCAATTTCAAGCCATCCATTAATGGTGGCAAGTAGTAGCAATCGTAATAGATATTAATGGAAAGTGTAAGGATAATAACTAATTATATCTAAAATGTGAATCATTTTTACTACTAATGGTTAACAATAATTAGTGCTATCCCTTATGACTTTTGCATCCCGCTATATTTAAAAGTTATTAGTACCGCTAATGTCTTGAAATCACTGCTATAACATTTAACGATTTCAACAAGTATGGCCTTAATTGGCATATAAGTACCTTGTATCCTCATTATCTAAGCTTGCCTGACTTTTTCCCCCGGAGGACTTGTATTTTGGTAAGGGAACATGGCCAGACTCAATGTGCTTGACATCTGCCACAAGCAATTCATAATGCCTCTTCACTTCCTCAACTGACTTGCCACCAACAGCCTTGGCAACGTTATACCAGCGGTCCGGTGTTTCCTTGTCGTAAACCGCAAGGGCCCTTTCAAACGCCTTGTTCTGCTCAGCCGTCCACGCCGAACCCGACGCCATTCGCTAAACCGGAGATGAAACCCCCAATTTAATTTTAAAGAAACGTGAAGTTTCGAAAATGTGGTGTGGGCCAAAATAGCGGCTAAGTACTGGCCTTTTTATAAGAAGAAGGGATAGGGGTGAGGATGAAATCGGAGGTAGTACAGTAAGAGCTCGCTTGTAGAACTGGTGGAATTTTAGTGATTTGTCTTCTCGGGAACCACGAGATAAAAATGGAGCAGGACAAAGAAAAAGAACAATGGAAGAGAATCGGTCATTTCAGGAACTTTTAGAGGACAATAACGTGTTGGAAATTAATATTCACGGTTGTCAGGTAGGATGTTTTGTTTGTTAGATAAAAGATGTTAGATTTGTATTAATACCTTATCAATTCAAATAAGTGGTGCCTGAAAATGTTAGATTATTAATTAGTATCTATAATTGTCATGAATTTTTAATGATATGAATACTAATTTTAAGAATCAGATTTAAATCTCTTTTTTTTTTCTTATTATAATCACCGAAAAAACTAATAGGATAATTTTTTATTTTAAAAAAAATTATTACTAAGGTAATTTTTAAAAAAATTTACCATTTATATTTATATATTAGAATTTTATTAGTTTTTATACACTGTGAATCCTTTTGCACAAAGAAATTAAGATTTGAACTTTTTTATTAGTTAGATATAGTAGGATATCAAAATGGATATTAGTTTTCAAATGTTAATATCCAACTTATGTAGAGACCAGTATTAAAGCAAGAGGAAAGAAGAGATTGGTTTTGTTTAAACCAATAACTATCTTTTGGTTAACCCAGCCTTCTCCCCGTTTCGTTAACTATAGAATTGTTTTCCGATCGTCTTGGGGGCTCTTAGGATATCTTTGAATTGGTTAATGGCTGCATTTCGATGTTGGTCCATACGAATCGAGATAACAACAAAATAATAATATATATGATATATGATTAATCATATAATCGTGATTGTGTAGGCATTTTGTATAGAAATATTTATAGCATTTGTTTTATACAAACCCAGCCTAAGTTTTCAGTAATTGGTAAAGCCGCTCAGCTCAACACCTAATACATTAGCCTTATCTTTTCGTCATAATTAAAGTTACCATACTCCGAAGCCTCAAACTTTGTGCAACCCTTCCCCATCCAGGACGACGGATCATTCCCAGAGGTACAACGTTACTTTTTTCACTAACATTTGGCTCTTAAATAGCTATAGATAATATCACCATTCTCTCTCTCTCCCTCATCTTCTCTATCATTACTGACGTTGGAAAACCAACGCTACACCTACTTTTTAGAATAAAATTATATAGACAACAGCAAATTCATTATTTGAAAATAACTATTCACACAGTGATTAAAAAGTTATATTCCAATGTTTATTTATCATAAAATTTCGAATACTTATTTTACCTCATTAAATTATAGTATTAAGTTGAAAATACATATAATTGAAAATATCAATATAACCTTATTTGATCGTTACAAAATATAACTATAGTGTTAATAAGTTCTTTTAAACATGAGCCTATCAAACTCATGTTAAGCTGACTAGTTTTATAGCTTAGGTTGTGCCCCTTCGGATTCGACCTTTCCACCCTAAAGGCTAACCTCCATTGAAACCTATAACACAACTTGCCCAACCACAACAGTCGCCTACTACCAAAAGACTGTATATAAGGTTGAATGTCAAGTTAATAACTATCTCATACATTTATAGAACATGTCGGACATTGCAACTCCATTACCTAACACTTGCAAATGTTGCTTCTGTCAATTAACTCTTTTCCAACTGCCAGCTCCACTCCTCTGTAAATACAAAGTTATCACCTAATTGTAAACTACTTGATACTTTACATATTAAAGCTGTCCTTTACATTAGAGTACACTTACTTTCTTTATACCTCAATCTTACTTAAGTATTGGAATGACCATACCGAATAACACCACAACGCTCCTCACTGTTCTTTATCTTATAGGCTCAAATGGTTATGCGAAGCCCTATTTCAACTAAATCTCTACTAGCCAATATCCAAAGGCGACATTTGGCACCATATGTAGGAAACTAATCCAACCTCCTACTTAAATACACATTAAACACTCACTCAAACACCACCACTAATTCATAATATGTCTCATATTGACAATCCTAAAAACAATCAATTGGTGAATAACTAACTTGCCAACAATCAGCTCTCAACTAGGAGGGAGACGCTTGAAGCGCATTTAGAGCGTGCAGTGCGCCTACTTGAGAAATTTGTAGCCCAAAATAGGGAGCTCCACACCCACCTAGAAGACGCTGAGAGGCATAGTAGGCACATCTACCCATTGGAAGCATCCGATGCCTGTACTAAGCATAACCAATAGTAACAACAGCAAAACAATAGGGATCAACAACCTAATCCCCTAGTATAAGTATAGCAAGCATGATTTGTAGCCACCCACAACTACACTCTTGCTGGTAACAAGTAGGTAACCAACTCTCATGGAGCACCAACATATTTTACAACACACTAAACTCATCCAACAAACCATGCCAACCTCAACGAACTTCGTGCTATTACGAGAAGACTCTTCAAGTAGCAGCGGAACAAGGCAATTAACGATGCCAGGGTTAGTTGCCAACAACAAAACCTCCTTCACTAAGGGTGTCTAATATAAAGTGTTGCCTCCAAATAGCAAGTTTCCTACCCTAGACTAATACGACAACACTAGTGATTCTAATGATCATCTTCTCCACTTTCGTACCCTCATAAACCTTCATGGTCATAGGATGTCATTTTATGCAAAGTTTTCCCAAGTATGTTAAGGAAAGCAGCTTTAACGTGGTTTAACAACTTGCCTAAGTACTCAATCGACTCCTTTGATGAGCTAGCACAAAGGTTTTGCCTCCACTTCAAGGTTAGCATGCCTCCACTTCAAGGTTAGCAAGCCTCCATCCAAGAACAAATCGTCCTTATATTTGATTAAGCAAAGTGAAGAGGAGACCCTACATGAATATATGGCCCGGTTCAACAATGTCACAGTCGAGATCCCTTAATTGGATGAGGGAGTAGCAGTGCATGCTGTACATCTCAACATAAAACCTAAGGGAAACTTCTTCTATTCACTTGTGAAGAGCAAGTCGAAGACCTTGGCCAAATTCTAAAATAAGACCTAGAAATACATGGACTAAGTGGACTAAGAGGACAACATTCGTGTCAAGCATAACGCCGATCGAGAGAAGTCAGGCAGTAAAAAGGACAAGGAAAGATTGTCCGTAAAAGATCGCTTCTATGGTAGGGCACTAAGCAAAGTGAAGGGGAAGGCTCAGGCAGTAAGAAGCGCCAAGCCGAGCATAACCCACTTACTCCTCCTATCTACATACGGCATACCCTTTTGAACCAACCAATCTCACAAGTCTTAGCCGAGGTGCGAAATAGAGGTTTATTGCAGAAAGCCTCCTAAGATGAAGGGAAATCCTAGTCATCAAAACTCGAATAAGTATTGTCAGTTCCACAATGACCATGGCTACACCACAGAAGAGTGCTTCCAACTGAAGAATGCAATTGAATAAGCTATTCAATGGGGCTTCTTTAGCAAGTACGTAGCCTAATGGAGGAATGACAACTGTTCCAACGATGACGAAGACAAGAAGCCTCGGAGGTGACGAACCAAAGGCACTCGAATAGAGTAAAACGAAGATCGTCGTAGTGACTAAGCCCCTAATGATTGAGCTCCCAATGGTGTCATCAACATAATCATTAGGAAACCACAACCAATGAGTTGGCTAAGGACCAGCAACCTAGTTAATACCCTGTTCGAGGTGTTGGCTATCAAGGAGAAGAGGTAGAAAGCTAATACTTCAATCTCTTTCTCCGACAAGGATCTAAAGGGGGTAAACACCCCTCATTAAGATGCCCTTGTAATAAGAGCAAAGATCACCAATTTCAAGGTCCTCAAGATTATGGTAGATACTAGCAGCTCCATAGACATCCTCTTCTTGCATACCTACAAGAGAATGCGAAGCAAGTTACCTGTCAAAATGAAGCCTTACCGCCATAATCTCATTAGATTCAATAGGAGCACTGTCCGAGCCAAAGAAATATTACGCTTAAGGCAGGCTTTGTTAAAGAGGCGAAGTATCCAACCTGGCTAGCAAACGTAGTACTAGTTAAGAATAAGTCTAGGAAGTGGCGCATGTGAATTAATTACATCAACCTTAACTATGCTTGCCTAAAAAACTGCTTTACTCTCCCTAAGATCGACTAACTGGTCGACTCTACTTCAAGATACACCCTACTAAGCTTTATGAACGCCTTCTCGGGCTACAATTAGATTAAGATAGACCCAATGGATAAAGTCTATACCTCATTTGTCACTAACTTCAGTATGTACTGTTACATGATCATGCCTTTCAACCTCTATTAAGCTTGATTTTTCAATTTTCTATTTTAATTTCATTTCCCACTTTCCAATTAATACTAAACCTTAACCAATTTAATATTAAGCCTCAACTAGAGAAATTAAAAAATTCTGATTCTGATTCTGATTCTTTTTCTAATTTAAAAGAAAAAACTTTTAAAGTTGCCACCTAACCGAAGTAAGAAAAAAAAATTGTAATCAATTGAATATATTGACTACAATTTAACTACCGATCTTCAATTTTAATTTGATAAAAACCAGAGTGTTTCGAATTTGTAAGCTAACATATTAAACCCTAACAGGTACCTCTATAAAATTTTCAGAAATTAGACTTTATTTCTCAAGATTGCACTTTTTTTCATATTTTTAAGAAAATAAAAATAAAATAAATAAAAAACCTAAATTTTTACAGATTTTAACATTACCCCAAAGATGCCTACGTACCCGCTAATCAAAATCAAACAATCTTTGTTCTTCCCAAAAACTTTAATGTATTGGTTAATTTTAATTTTAATTTTAAAAACTGACCGAGTTTAACTATTTATTAATTTAGTTTATTCAAATAAAATCTATAAGGTCATAATTCTTGAATATTAAAAAAAAAACTCTCTAAAACATTCAAAATATTTTTAAAAGCTTTTTTTATTATTAATTTTTATTTATAAAAAATAATTTCCTGAGTAAAAAATCCTCAAAAATACCTAAGCTAATATATATATAAAATCCTACCTTCAATCAAATGGGCAAGTTGAAGTAGCTAATTGGATCATTCTCAAAAGCTTGAAGAAGAGAGTAGACCGAGCTCAAGGCACTTTGGCAAACGAGTTGTCCAATATTTTGTGGAGATACAAGATCACCCACTGCACCTCTATAAGTGAAACCTTTTTTCGCTTGGTGTTTAGGTCAGAGGCAATCCTCCCATCAAACTAAAGCTTCCCAACATCTGGACTTAAAATTTCAATGCAATCCTTAATGAGTCCCTACTACAGGCCAGCATTTACACTATAGAAGAGATCAGAGACCTCACCACAGCTCGATTAACTACTTACCAACATCAAGCAGCCAGAGATTATGATTAGAAGATCAAACATAAAGAGTTTAAGGTTAACGACTTTGTTTGCTAGAAGCTACATGCTCATGGGAAAGACAAGACAAGTTGGCTCCTAATTGGGAAGACCTAATCAAAGTAAGAGAAAGCTTAGGGAACAGAGCATATAAATTGGAAAGATTAGATGGCGAGCTCATCACACGCACTTGGAACACTGACAATCTTCAGCCATATTTTCACTAATGTATAGCTTCTCTGTAAATCTTCTCATAAAATATCAATAAAAGTTTTACTTCTCAAGTGTATCGTCTTTGGATGCTCTTTTTATTCTCTTACTCTCATACTAAGTCCTAGCCCCTAAAAGGGGTAAACAGACCCCTTATCTGAGCAGGTCAAAACACCACCTACTTGATGCTTTTCAGGTAATCTTAGTAAAGAGAAACACCTTTTACATAACTGAAAAACTCTCACTATTCAAGTAAGTCGAAATGCCACCGACTTGACCTCCCTCGAGTAATATCAATAAGAGGAAACACTTCTTATATAATCGAGGAACTCTTACTATCTAAGCCTATCGAAATACCACCAACTTCACACCGCACCCCTACACCCCTAGTGAGAGGAAACACCTCTTACACAGTTGAGGACTCCGACTATCCAAGCTGGTTGGAACGCCACAAACTTGACACTCTCAAGCAATCTCAAAAAGGGGAAACACATATGTACCAATAAGGATCCCCCCTATAGATACGCATCCAACTTTATCCCCAAATTAGTTATTCGTTACTAAATAAGAGCAATAAACCAAACAAAAAAGCAAAAGGTATAGACAAGAGTTGAAGTACGAAAAGCAAAATAAGTACCTTGAATGAAGAAATTCAAATTTCATTAATAAAAAGCGGATTTACAAAATAAGGTCAACATCCCAAACTATTATACAAAAAGAAGGGAAGGGGGATAATTGTTTATTACTTTAGATAAGCAAACTTCGGTAATTCTGAAACTTTAATGTATTCAAAGGGCTGTCGATGGCCCCCACTCCTAAGACGACTGGCTTAGAATGGCAAAGGGAGAGGTTGAGATCTAATTATTTGTTAGCTTAAGTTAGCAAGAGAATTATTAAAGATATAATTATCTCATTACTTAAACTTTTTATTCCTATAGAGAGGGAATAAAAAAATACTACCTTATAAAAGATAACAACTATTCCCTATAAAGAGGAAAAAAAAAGATTCATGAAACAAAAAAACTATAAGTATTATGAAAATAAATAAATACTATTATGATAATAATTATTTTACTCTCTCTTAAAATAATTATTATCATAATAGTATTTATTTATTGTACTAACATTGTTAAGTAAATGGATTAATGGTCGGAAAATACCAATAATATTCCAATACACTGAAATAAGAATAGTGGTTTTTAAAAAACTAGCATTATCACTAGTACATATCTAAATGTCATCATTATTTGGCTACTATTAATTCAAATACATGATATATTAGTATAATTTTTTTTCCAATAATTTAGTTTCCTATTCTTAACATTTAACACCCCCTCTTAAAATTTAACTTTATTAATCTTGGACAGGTCCAACTTCAGATTAGATTGGTGATTTCTATCGAAAAAGAAGGGTTTCTAGTGTTCCTTTTCCTTTTTTTTAATCTATCCTCTGTGTAGGATTGTCATATCCTCTTCATAAGATTTATCATATTTGCTAGTAATTTGATTTTGCTCTCTTATTAGATAATTTAGTATCTCGATGCAAAATATATTCGCTCTTAAAGATATGAAGCCGCATCCTTGATTAGGTTTTGCACCCTATAATTCTTTGATTGTCAATCTGCTGCTACCAATTTGTGTACCTGAAGTACCCAAAAAAAAAAAAAAAAAAAATTAGTCTGTCTTGGTTGTAAAAATACTTGTATGCTTACGGATAAATCATTTTTCAATTCTCCACAAAATAAATAATAAAAAAAAATCTAATTTTAACTCCATGTAATAAAAAGGCAAAAAAGAACAACCACATGGATTCTCCGCGATGCCATTTCTCTCTCTTGGATTCTATAATTAAAGCCCAAGTATATCCTAAGTTCAGCTAGCACATGTAACTTAAATTCATATTTAAAATGTTTAATTAATTACTTTATTGTAAGTGTAATGGATCATACATTCAAGTAATGACTTACTGAAAATTGTTTTGAATACTAAATACAAGATAAGGAATTGGAAAGAAGGGTAAAATTTCTCTCTCAGGGTGTGTGTATATATATATTTATGCATAGTTTAAATACGAACGAATGCAAATATTAGATTGTGTTTTTCATTTTTTATTATAGACTTCTAGGAGATTCTTGAACCCACTAAAACTGATTATAGTACTCTCTTCTAAAGTATAGACCGATAGCTCACAAGCTGCCGTATGTATGTACGAGGATTTTTTTGCAGATTTTTGTATCAACCGTCTAGTGTTCTTGCATTAGCTGGCGTGTAGTTAGCTTGGGTCATTGTATACTCATTGACATGTATTTACAAGTGATGTATAACAATATTAATAAAATTTTGATATTTATAGTAAAACAAGATGATAATTGTGTTTAAATAAATATCTATTGTGTTTTATATATTATTTGTACAATCACGTGACGTATAAAAGCCAAATGATCAAATCCCTTCTCCAAATTAATAATATATAATCGGGAAAATTTTACAATAAATTTTATTTATCGTAAATTTATAATAAATCATCTTGTATAACAATAAAATAAATTTTTATTGATAATTTTATTTTTAGCATTAATTAACATGATTTACTAAAATTTAATATAAATAAAATTATCAATAATTTTTATTTTAAAGCATGATATAATAAAATCGATTATCTTCTATAAAGATGCCGTAAAAAGTCCTGGATGGAATAAAATCGACCCAAAAGTTTCACGTGTGTACAGCCTCATCAGTTCACGCTCAGACTCATGTCTCGTAGCAGCGGTTCATCGTCCCAAAAGTTGCGTTTGCCATCATACGAATTGTATTGTCATGATTACAGGGGATGTTTTTTTCCGTCCTCAACCGACAGTTCCGAGTTCCGACCACTTTAGCTGTCCTGTCCTGTCTTCGGTCCGTACATGGCAACCGTGAATATGCTTCATTCTCTGATTAGTCTTGCTTTTCGAGAAGTATAAAATTTTCAGATAAATATGATCACATGGTTATAGTATTTTATTACCCTTTCCTGCAAAAGCATCGGACTACCCATTATATCTTTTATACTATTAAAACGTTTCTATTATCCGTAGGTTGAGAGGAAAAATTGGAAAATAAAGATCTTTTTATTCTTTAATCATGATTATCATGTGTAGCATCAACAGCATTATTAAAAGAGATTCACAATAAAGCATTCCTATCAAATACTTATGGTTGTGGAATGTGAAAAACATGTCAATGGCAAGATAGAATCCTCGGATTCCAACTTTACTCGTATTTGGTAAATTAGCGAAAAGGATGAAGGGAAAAACAGACAAACGAGAAAGAGAGAGAGAGAGAGAGAGAGGGGGAGGGAACTACTGGAAGGAAAATAGAGAAAAGAAAGAAAATAAGGAGAAATTTTTTTTTCTTTATTTGGTTAATTTGAACAAGGAAAATAAAAAAGAACATAAAATAACATATTATATGTATATCATCGATCCATTTCATATTGTGGCATGTTATTTTATTTTATTTTATTTTTATCAATTAAGATAATTCGATAATTTCTTTATTTTACTCGTATTTTAAGTTCGATAAGAAATACATATATATAGGTATTATTAAAATCAAAATGAGTCAATCGATCAAACATAGTTAATAAGACACAAAGCTAGACATGTTATCAAAACCGAAACCATAAAGAGCTAGTAATTGGTTAATAAAACCCCTGGTCCAACCAATTGGTTCATTTGGGCACATATGCAAAGGATTTGAACTATATTAGGTTGCCGGTTCCCAGTAGTCACTCCATCCACTAAAACTTAAAGTATCAGTGGCTTGAGTCAACAATACTTCTATCCTTAATTCCATAATCAAACAATGTGGGACTTGATATTTACTTTCCTGTAATGGAACCTATTAGCAAAACTTGATTTTTGTATTATTAAAAGTTAAATCAAAACACTATTTTGATACACCATATACTCTAGCTTGATTCAATCCAATACCTTAACCTTGAACCCAAGCCTCTTCCTAGTCAAAGGTAGACTTGGTTGTAATTTGTCAATATATACACATAGTACGCTAAGTATAGTTATTACATGGAGTATAGCAATCTCTTCTTTCGATTGGATGAAAATGCCTAAAATACCCCTAATCTTAATGTTGATGCGAAAACATGACTCATGGTTGATGATGATAGGTAATAGCATGAAAAAATTGTTTCGTGCACTCCACTAAGAAAACCCCATTCCATTAATGGCACAGTTTTTTATGCTTATTTCATGTAATAGCCATGAGCGCATCAAATATTATGTTGTAGAGAAATAATAACATAAAATTGAGCATGGTTATATCATGCATCAACATCAAATAGCACAGCTATCGTGGTACAAGAATCATGGAGGCAAATATTGGTCATTGGTGGATCGTCAATGCTGCCATATAAAAGTTGTTGATCGTGCACCCCAACATTGTGTATGTACATAGAGCAAAATCTAAATCAACAACTTTTGTGACATCGAGAATGCATAGGTGAAATGTCAATGTTGAGTTAGATTTCAGTGCTCCACAAGCATCAACAAATGTGAAAAGTAAATGCATTATAAACGATATAGGTGCCTAAATTACAATCTAAAATGGATCCGACACCAAGTAAGAATAAGGGCTCAAAGTTTATTCACAACTTGCTTTGGGGGTAAGGAGTAGCAATTTGATTTACTTAATTGATTTTTGTTGATGCTACTCAACTATAAGAGTCAATTACAAAACCTACATTCAGGAAATGAAAAATCTAAAGTTCCTTAAATCATATATAATGTTCTTTCAAGTTTTTCATATCTCCAAACATAAGTACAATTCATTTACTTAATTGCAAACTATTCAAATTAATTCAACAATAACATTGTTGAGGTTAACCTTCGAGTTATTCACTTGATTCTTTGAGTCAAGCTCAAATATCATTACATCTATATTAATCTAATTAAAAGAAAACTATTCTTTTGGATAAATTGAGTTTTAATAAGTTTAATTGAATCTAGCTCAAAATTCTGAACTTAATAGAGCTCAAACTTAGCATTTTATTGTGTTGACTCGACTCGTTTATAATTTTAGTATGATATTAGACATTGATAATAACGATTGAGATTATATGGATAAATAATTTCTATAAAAGCCTTAAGAAAAAATTGCATGAACTTCAATTAAATAGATTTAGACTTGTAAACCGGTTCAACTCGATTTAAAACTAGCCTTAAATCGCCAATTTATAGGTAGGAAAGAAAGTGAATTAGGCCTGACCCTTAAGGTGCCGGGTTTGGGCCAATTCAATGGCCCCTAAGCCGTTGGTTTGGTTTTTTTTTTTTTTTTACTTTTTTCAAATTTTCCTTAATTATTATAAATAATTTTGTAGATTATTCGTATATTTTTTTTCTAATTAAATATAAAACTTTATGGCATTACTCATAAATTGAAAATTTTATTTTCATTTCAATTTTTTTCGATTTCAAAATAATTCGTTCTACACCACGTAATGTATTATAATATATTATATAGTATATATATTATAAAGTGTATATATATAGTATATTATATATTTTTTTTAATTCGATATTGGCTTAGCTTCAAACCTTAGAATCAAACCGCCGATATGGCCGATTCAACACAACGATTCGATTACCTACCAATCAACGGTTTATCGATCGATTTAGACCCAAGCTTGGCTTGAGCCGATTCAATAATCCAACATGCCAATTTCACGTCCATTTTCACGTCCATTGACTGTTGGAAACCAATTTTTGGACAGATCTAGGTAGATCTAATACTCCGTTGTGCAATGTCTCGTACTTGTAAACATTTGCGACTTGAATGCAAGCCGGCAAAAAGGAAAGGTGAGGAGTTTCTTCCGTCGAGCTCTGAATTACTTTTCTAGGATGAACATGGGTTTAATGCCTCGATGGAGATGGTCCATATGTCTTGAATTTAGTCTGATAGCGAGGAAGATCGAAAAAACACATACGAAATTCTGGACTCCGTCATGGGCAACCGAACCACATTAATTGGATAGAATTTTTAGTAAAGTAGCCCATCCCAAAATACAAAAAAAAATCATATCCGGTTGATTCGTAAGAGGTATATAATAACCATTCTTCAGTAATGGATCGAAATGAATGGTCTAGAATTATATTCAACGGAAGAGACGATGTTTGGTAACAGTCACGGAATCAAATTCTCATTTTGGTGATTTGTTTGGTCTACACATGTTCAAAATGGAGATAGAAGCTGTATTTATTCAAAATGTTCTTGCTTCTTAACATATACAAATAAAATATAATAGATATACTATCATACTGTATTCATGGCATTTAATTTAATAGATGTTATAATATATTATTAAATATATCAAAGTATATATATTTCGTGTGGATATATTTATATGATGTGCAATACATTATACTTATTTATAACAATAGTATGTATATTATAGTACATAGTAATTATAAAATATATCATAATAGATCATAATAGATCATATCATATTGCTACCATATAGTGTGCAATGTGGCATATACATGTATGTAGCACATGATATAATATAATATACAGATGTACGTATTATATAATACATTACATTTAGTTGCAACATATAAACACCGTATAATTTATAAAATAATATATATTATACTTTATGCTACAATAAAATAGAGTACACAACAGATTATGCGACCTAGAATATAATGTTATATAATAACATAGTATATATTATATCTAAACGTTAGCATATACATCTTATATATGTTATTATGATATATACTATAGTGTTTATTATAAGATAAGTGATATTTAATATAATTTCAGTATACATTCCAAATATATATTACTACCAAAAATAGTATCATTTTATATAGACTATATAAAGTGATACATATTTTGGTAGTAATAGTGCATATCAAGATATATGCTATTTATTTATGATATAGTACATCATAATAAATTATAATACACACTTAGTATATTGTATATGTATTTACATTATAAAAAACTAAAATAAATTATAACGTTTACATCACATATATGAAAAATGTAATATATTTGTCACAAAATGTAATATAAATGAGTTACATAGTATATAATAGTACAAGTCGAATATGGTGTATATATAATATGCAATACAAAACATATGATATATTATCATGTAAACATCATACACATATATATATGTATATATAATGCATAATACTTAGTTCAAAGACAAACCCGGAATCATAAAATTAAGAGAGTTTTATTTTTCTTATTTAAGTTTATTAGAATTACTCATAGAAAAATATCCACTTATTATTACAATTACATTGTGTCTTACTTATATGAAAGGATTTTGTTAAATTACATCAACAACACTTTCTTATATTGATAGGACAAAAACCATTAAATTTTTTAAAGGAATGATCAAGGGTGATCGATATACTTTGTAAAAGGCTAAAAGAATTAATTTTTTATCTTTTTATTATGGTATATATACTAATTGAAATTTAACTATCAATTTATAAAAAAAATAAATTAATAGATAAGACTTCTGTAATTTTTATTATCAATAAAAATAAATAACAAAAGAAAAATTAAAAAAAAAATTGAAAATAGAGTGAAATGAGCAATATGACATAAATATGATGATTCATCTATTTCTTTTCAAAATAACTTTGCAAGATCACGTCTATTTAACTATTTTACAAAGGACAAACTATCATTTTGAATACAAGTAATTAAGAAAGCATTCAATCAATGATCCATATTCATTTTCATTATATTAATTATAAAAATGATTGTGGTACATCAAATCATTTTATTGGTATTATACATCAATATTATATGCAATAAGATCGAAACATTTGTAGTATTGACAATGTGATTATTATTTGTAGTATAGTACTAATAAAAAAAAATGTAACCCAAGAGAATTTATTTACTTAACCAAAATTTTACAAATAAAAGATTTGGTTCTTCTCATTTTCTCTCAATTTATAAATCAACGGCTAAAATTATGTGGACTTTTAAAATACCCAAATTACATCACGATATTATAAGACCTACAGTCAACTACTCGGAATTTAGCTCGTAAAATTTAAAGCGATCGGTTAAAAAATCCGATCGAGCCTAAATTATCAAGTAAAATTAGAAATATTAGTAAAAGCAATCTCGTAAATTTGAATTTAAGAAAATAAGTAATAAAATAAAAGAATATAGAATTTCCAAATTTTAAGTATATTACTCATTATTTATCGAAAATGCAAAAAATACATTCCGATAACTAACAAATTGTTAGAGATAAATTATATACACACTAAAAATCATAAAATAACTTAAATGATATTTAAGAGTATTTATTTATACTATATATGTATTTATATGTAGGTAGAAATACACGTAATTACTGAAAATACGCGAAATAGGCTAAAATAATGTTAAATAATTAAAGAAAATGCATGAATAATTAAGGAAAAATTAGGAAAAATGAGCAAATCTCCAAAATTGAGGTGTAGTAGCTTGGGAGTGATTAAATAAAAGCAACCAATTAAATTACAATAAATAAAAAGTAAGAAAAAGAAGAGATAAGGCAATTGTCTAATCAATTTAATACACAATAATTTTCTTAGAGCTCTATAAATATCCAAAAACTACAGAAGCTCATTTGGTCAATTTAGAGAGTGACAAAAATAGAGAGAACCAAAATATTGAGTGTTAGGATTAATTACAAAAAAATTACTCAAATCTGTATAATTAGGGCCTTAGAAGAGAACTAACATCCGATAAGCACCTGGGAGTGGACGACTACCACCACCACATGGTGGTAGCAGCGCCCAGACCAACCCATAAGGCTACAGTGGCTAGCAATGGCTAAAGTCACCAGTTCGGGTGAGTTCAATTTTCAATCTCGATTTTGTGTAATTTTGTAAAAATATTAAATATTATTAGAAAATTATCAAATTTGTTATTCTGAAATATTTTAATATGTAGATTTAGGAAAAAAATTTATTTTGATAAATTTATGTCTAAAAATATACCATCCTTAAGAAATCATGTAAAACTAAGTATGTTTCGAATTAAAAATAAATAGGCTTAAGAGTGTAGTTTTAGACTTAAAATTTTTATATAGACTACTTAGGTGATATAGAACAGTACCACGAAGCTCTTTTTCAAAGATGAATTTTATAATTTTTTAGATAATTTTTAGGCCTTAAAATAATGTATAAATTGAGTTATTTTTTGTTAATTAAGTAATTAAATGGTTAATTATTGATTTAGTGAATAATTATATGTTTTAGGATATTGAAATCTATGAAGTATGATATTTGTAACATTTAAAGTGTTAGATGTAATTATTAAGGTATTATATAGTCTATACATAATAAGTAAAAAGTAAAAATGGTGTATTTTAAGATAATTTTGTAAATTAGGGTATTTAGGAGTAAAATCTAATTTAAGATGAATTTATATATTTTAAGATGCTAATTGATGTTGGGAGATGATAATTGGAGTGATAAAAATATTAGATGTGTATTATGTACATAATAGGTAATAATGCATAATATGGAAAATTGAAAATATAATAAATGGAAAATATTAGAATAAAAATTGATATTTTACAAATAATAGGAAAATATATAAAATCTGTTAGAAGACTTAAATTTAGGTAATTATATGAAAAATATAAAATTTTCTCACATTGGGGATGAATTCGATAGTTAAGTAAGATAAGCGGTATACCAAATAAATTAACATACTGATTAAGAGTAAATATGATATTTAGAAGACCCGAAAATACTGTGATTAATTTCATGTTATAAGGTCAAAATGAGTTTTAGGATTCGTGTATAAAATTGCACTTAGAAACTGAATTAGAACCAAATTTAGAAATCGGTGTAGAAACAGAACTCGAACCTAACTCCAAACCCAAAATAATTGTAAAATATTTGAAAACCTAGATAATTAGGTATATTAAATCCTAAACAAAAGATAACAATAAGTGTTATAGGATAAAACCAACTTATAATGGTTATATGGAAAACTGAAACCATATTTATATTATAGAGATGATTGACGATTACCTGAGCAAGTCGGACCTTGAGTAAGCAACCGAGAAGTCCAGGTAAATTGGGATTAATACGTTGCTGTATTTTGGAGGCATGAGATTATATTTAATTATGCTTATTAGATAGTTGGCTGTGTACATGTGCTTAATTATGAGTGATACTATGATTATGCTTGTTATTTTGGCTTATATTGTATAAAATGATTGATCACCCTAAACTAGACTTAATAAATATATGACTTGTAACCATAAACCAGACTTGCATAGCAACCCATTGGGGGAACATTAGAATTCTCCGACCAAATACCAACCCCTTCAAAAGGGATAGGGCCAGATAGCATAATTGATCCCTTTTTCATCCTTAGTCGAATTAAGTGACAAGTAAGGAGATTGCAATAAGGGTGAAGTCAATGGTTTGAAGGTGGTTATGAGAGGAGCGATGTCTCCATTGCACAAGCTTGGGTTTAGTCGTGAGCTGTTATATTAACGATAACTTTTCAACCCGAATTAGAGTTAGTGCAATTTTTCTAATCTCACGATGGGCCAAACAACGTCATGCGATGGCATTTACATGTTCATGCATTGCATCTAACTAAATTTGGTGATAACCTTGTTTATATTGGTAGTATAGTTTTAAGTCCTCCGTCCCGACTTACAGAACTGTGGTTACTCACATCCCTATAGATGTCGTTGCAGGTGCTACCTAAGAAGTGGCTTACAAATATCCTAAAACTAGCAATTGTTACGCCCCGAAGTCATAGAGTCGCAATAGTCCTGCCGTGTAAACCATTCTATGATAGTAACTGGTCTCACAGTGCCTACCATAGACATGATCTATACAAGGCGTCGACGACTCCTCGCTTTAAAATAAATAGTCCGAATAACAGTTATACTACAGTTATGATAAATATTACAAATTTTTAATAAACATATATAATTATAAGCAAGTCCACAAAGCTTCTCAGGAAGCTTTACATAAACATAACAGTTCACTAGATTACATAATAACTATCAGTCTTCCATCCCTAATTACATGGTCACTCTAGTTACACATTATACTAAGTAACTTGATCCTCACACCTCTAGCTTCAAACGAACTAACCTTTGGGTAATTGTAGGGCGGCATAATACTTGAAGTGCTCAGAAATCAGAACCTGCAAAAGAATCTATAAGGGTATAAGCAACTACAGCCCAGTAAGTTGAATTGGAGACTCATGAATGCATACAAGCATAAATAGGGTTATCAAACAATTATTTTCATGCAATGCAACAATCAAGTGTCATTGCATAACGTAGTCCGGTCCGTTGTGAAATCAAAGAAATTTCACCTGCTCCAATCCGAGTTGAAGAGTTTCATGTTATGCAGCAGCTCACAACCAAACCCAGGCTTGTGCAATGGAGACCTCGCTCTTCCCACGACTACCTTCGAACCATTGACTTCACCCTCGCCGCGACCTCCTCTCCTATCACTTAGTTCGACTAAGGATGAAGAAAAAACCATTTTGCAATCCTACGCTATCCCTTTCGAAGGGTTCGGTATTTGGTTGGAGAATCCTATGATCCCCTAATGGGTTGCAATACATGACATTTTTGGTTATTAGGGTCGACTAAGATTAAATTCCGTTTAGAGTGTTCATAACAATTTTATACCAATTCATTCAGTCACAAAATCACTCATAATACAAATTTCAGCACGAATTCAGATACATCAAACACATGCGTAAACTACTTATAATCACAATCATATACAAGCCTAAGTCTCCGAGTACTACAAAAGTAGTACTCTATTACAATAAGCAATAACCCAACTTACTTGGAATTGCTCGATCGCTCAATCCCTTAATTGCAAGCTGATGTGTCTCTGGTTATCCTATAATACAAATAGGTTTTTTTTGTACTTATAATTTATAGTTTCATATTCTAAGTTATATTTTAACTCATTTTTTCCGTGTATACCCATTACGTCATAATAATTCATTGTACTCTATTTCGGTGTTTGAATCCTAAATGAGATTTTAAATTTTGATTCCTAAGCCTTAAATATGCTCGAATCCTAATGTGAAATTAATCACATTAAGCTCGAGTGTCCAAATATCCTATTAGGTCGTAATTTGGTATTCTAAACTATTCGGTACACGCTAATCCTAATTGCAGTATCGGATTTATTCCCGATGTGTGAAAATCTTACATTTTGAGACATTTACTTAAAATTAAATGTTATTTCAGATTTATTATTTTTCTGATTTCTATTATAATATTATCTAAATAACCCTATTATTTTAGATTTATTAATTTACAATTTCACATATTACTAATTTCTCATCTTAATTACCTAATGTCCTAAATTAACCATACTTAATACTTCAAAGGCTAGGATTAGGGTTCCACCTCAGAGATTAACATCCCTAAACATCTAATTAATATCTAAATCAGTAATTAACTTCTTAATCACCTAATTAACCCTGAATCACCCAATTTTTCCATCATTTTAGGGCTAAAAATTAACTTAAAAATTTTAAAAAAATGGCTTAATGGCACTATTCTATATCATATGAGCATCCTACAGAAAAAAATTGAGCTCCAAACTACACTCCTAAGCCTATTTATTTTCCGTTCTAATCATGCTCGGTTTTGAACAATTTGTTAAGAATCCTATATTTTCAGACGTAATTAAACTAAATAAATATTTTTCCCTAAATCTACATATAATAAAACCTTAGAATAACAAATTTCATAATTTTCTGGGCAAAATAACTAATTTTACAAAATTATTCACAATCGAGGTAAATAAGTGACTAACCGGTTCGAAGCTTTCTGGCCGTCCAAACCCGGTCCAAGGTTGTCGGCCGGCCCAGACGATGGGTCTAGTGTAGGGTGGTGGTGGTAGCTCGGTCCCAAGTGGTGGTGAGAGGTGGGTTTGGCTCACTTGCCCAATCTGCACAATTTTCTTTTCTTTTTTTATTTTTTGAATTTTCTCTCAAATTTTTGGGTTTCATAATTTTTCTCAGATTCCTCACTGCCCAAATGAGTTCTGAAAATTTTTCCCCTATTTATAGACAATTTTTGTAATTATTATGCATTAATTAGACATGACTTTGCCCAATTTCCTTGATTTTTAGCTTTTGTATTGCTTAATTCTAATTGGTTGATTTTTATCTTGCATATCCTAACATGCCACAACTTGATTTGGATCATCTTATCCTCTTCTGATTTTTTTCTTATTTTTTCATAATTAATTTATAATTTTCTTTAATTATTTACTTAGTTTTTGGCCAATTTAGGTAATTTCGCGTATTTTTATCTACACGTAAATACATGTGGAGTACACGTGAACATTCCTAATTATTATTTTGGTCATTCTAAAATTTTTAGTATACATATAATCTATCTCTAGTAATTTATTAGTTATTAGATTACACTTTTCGCTTTTTTGGTAATTAACAATTATTATGCTTAAAATTTGAAAATTTTATAGTCTCCTATTTTACTACTTATTTACTCAAATTTGAGTTTACGGGGTCATTTTTACTAATATTTCTCTCAATAGTTTATAATTTGGGTTTGATTGGATCCTTTAACCGATCGCTCTATCCAGTATTTTTATGGGTTGTCTCACCAGTTGAAAATTTCTCATTATCTCCATTGGCTCTATTTCCACTATCGCATTCGGGTTTTTAATGAATCTTCTCAGCATGGATACATGGAATACATTATGATATCCTGATAGACTTGGAGGTAAAGCTACTCGGTACGATAAATTGCCAACTTTCTCTAACACTTCAAATGGACCAATGTATCATGGGCTCAGTTTTCCCCTTAAACCAAACCGTCTGAGTCCTTTGAATGGGCTTATTTTAATGTAAACATGATCACTAATTTCAAATTCCAAGGGTCTTCTCTTCAAATCAGCCCAACTTTTATAACGGTCCTGAGCTTCTTTCATTCGTTATCGCACAATCTTAATCTTCTCACTTGTTTAATTGATCATGTCTGGTCCAATCATGGCGTACTCTTCATGATCCCAATACAATGGCGATCTACACTTCCTCCCATATAATGCTTCATAAGGTGCCATCTGTATCGTTGCATGATAACTATTATTGTAGGCAAATTTTATCAACGGTAAATATTTATCCCAATCACCTCCAAAATCTAATACACAAGCTCATAACATATCTTCTAGAGTTTGAATTGTTCGTTCAGACTACCCATCTATTTGTGGGTGATAGGCTGTACCAAACTGCAACTTTGTACCCAAAGCTCTATGTAAGCTCTCCCAGAATTTGGATACAAACCGACTATCTCGGTCAGAAACAATACTCTTAGGAACACTATGTAGCCTTATTATTTCTTGGACATATAGCCTAGCCATCTTTTCCATTGAATCACCCGTCCGATAAGGTAAGAAATGTGCACTTTTTGTTAATCTATCCACGACTACCTAAATGGAATCGTATCCAACTTGAGTCCTTGGTAATGCTACCACAAAATCCATAATAATATGATCCCATTTCCATCTCGGTATTTCTAAAGGTTGTAATAATCCACCCGGTCTTTGGTGTTCTGCTTTAACTTGTTAGCATATAATGCATTCCGATACATACTGTGCCACTTCTCTCTTCATCCCATTCCACCAATACATGAGTTTTAGATCTTGGTACATTTTATTTCCTCCTAGGTGCACAGTATAACCTGTAATGTGTGCTTCATCCAAAATCTGTTTCTTTATGTCAGCATCTTGTGGTACACATATTCTGCCTCTAAACTTTATTAGACCTTTATCATCCACCTTAAAGTCAGGGTCCTGTCCGTTACTTAGTTTCTCTTTTATCTCCATCAGACCCTTATCTTCCTCTTGCTTTTGCTTTGTTCTCTCTAATAGAGTAGGTTGAAATTCCCAGTTCATTAACTGGCTATTAGGTTCACACCAATCAAACCACCCAATTTGCATCCTCTCAAATTCATGCACTAATTCACGTTGAGGTGTCAACAGTAAGGCACCCTGTTCATAATTCTTTCAACTTAATGCATTCACCACCAAATTGGCCTTTCCAGGGTGGTAATTTATATTCAGATCATAATCTTTAATCAACTCTAACTACCTTCTTTGCCTTAAATTCAACTCTTTCTGAGTAAAGAAATACTTCAAACTCTTATGATCAGTGTACATCTCGCACCGTTGTCCATAAAGATAATGTCTCCAAATCTTCAAGGCAAACACTACAGCTGCTAACTCTAAATCATGAGTTGGATAATTCCTCTCATGTGGTCTCAATTGTTTTGATGCATATGCAACAACTTTTCTATCCTGCATTAATACACAACCTAATCCATTCCATGAAGCATCACTATACACATTATAAGGTTTATTCGGATCAGGTAGTGTTAATACTGGTGCTGTAACCAGTCTTTTCTTCAACTCTTGAAAACTCGTTTCACAATCTTCACTCCATTTGAACTTTACATCCTTCTGGGTCAATCGAGTCAACAGTTTGGCAATTTTGGAAAAATCCTTTATGAACCGTCGATAGTATCCAGCCATACCCAGAAAACTCCTTATCTCAGTCACTGTGGTTAGTTGCTTCCAATCCATCACTGCTTTCACTTTATCAGGGTCTACAGAGATTCCTTTACCAGATATAATATGACCTAGAAAAGAAATTCTATCCAACCAAAAATCACATTTACTTAACTTGGCATACAATTTATTCTCTCTCAACTTCTGTAATGCCAATCGTAAATGCTCTGCATGCTCCTTCTTGGTTTTTGAATAAATCAAAATATCATCAATAAACACCACAACAAACTTATCCAAATATGGTTGATATATACGATTCATCAAGTCTATGAATACAACCGAAGTATTCGTTAAGCCAAATGGCATCACTAAAAATTCATAATTACCATATCGAGTTCTAAACGCAGTCTTATGCACATCTTCCGGCTTAACTCGTAACTGATGATATCCTGATTTTAAATTTATTCTAGAAAACACAATTGCACCTTGGAGTTGGTCAAACGAATCATCAATGCGAGGTAACGGATACCTATTCTTAATGGTAACCTTATTTAACTCCCGATAGTCTATACCGATCTCATAGTACCATCCTTCTTTTTCACAAACAATACCGGTGCTCCCCATGGTGAAACACTCAGTCGAATAAACTTCTTATCCAATAGCTCCTGAAGTTGCTTCTTTAGTTCTTGAAGTTCCATAGGTGACATTCGATATGGAGCTTTAGAAATAGGCTCAGTTCCAGGAACTAACTCTACAGTAAAGTCTAACTCTCGGGATGGGGCTAAATCTAGTAAATCCATCGGAAATACATCTGGAAACTCATTCACTACCCGTATGTCTGCTACCTTGGGTATTTCCTTCTTTGCATCCATAGCAAACACTCAACAAAATTTCCAATCATCCTCTTTTACTTTTGTCTCCATTTGTTCATCACATATCTCGATCACTGATAAATTTAACCTACTTCCACCAGCTTTTCCTTGAAAGATCGTTTCTCCATCATTAAGATTGACAATTTTATTCCTACACTCCATAATGGCTTTATTCTTAGATAACCAATCTATTCCCACTATTACATCATAACCTTGTAAAGGTAATATTACAAGATTTATAGGATACTCCTTCTCCTGAATTTTTATTCTACCATCAGCTACTACTTCTCAGGTTGTTACTTTCTCCCCAGTCGGAGTTCTAACTTTATAGGTTGTACTAACAGTAACCATACTAATTTCTTGTTCATGTACAAATTTCCGACTTGCAAAGGAATGAGATGCACCAGTATCAAACAATAAAAAAGCAGGTTGTCCATTTATCAACATATGTCCTGGAATGTACTAATACTACGGTTACTAACTACACTAGCATTCATAAATCTTAAAATGCAAATATTTTAATTTAATTCACACTTAGAATTATCATTACAATAGATAGTCTGAGTACATACCAGTTACAAGTCCTTCATCATTCTCTTCTTCAACTCCCATGATTTCCTTGACATCATCATGGCAGTACTCCTCCATAAATTCTGAGAAATCCTCGTCCTCCTCAACTCCCATATCCTCTAGAGCGAAGACACGAGCAGGTGCAGTGGTATTATCAAAACCTTCTGTTCGCTTAGCTCCTTGTATAAACTGTGGACAGTACCTGGAGAAATGGTCCTTTCTACCACACTTATTACACTTCACTAATTTCATCTTAGGGCATGCCTTCAGCACATGGTTCAGGTCTCCACATATAAAACATTTTCCCTTAAGCTAAGCACAATTTCTTGGAAAATGATTTACACCACACTTCCAACATTTGACATTTCCATCCTTATCATAAAAACTCAAACTAGGCACTGACTGCGCTAGGCTACTAGCCAGAGTTACTGGTCTCCTTCTCTTCTGTCCAGAACTGCTACTAGCGGCACCAGGATATGATCTCTTAAATGATGGACCTGGTCAATATCCTCTGTTTATCTTTTGACTCCACATTGCTTGCATCCTTACACGATTATCTTCCAGTTGTCTTGCCTTATCTACCACTTCATTGTAAGTGGTAAAACCATAATCCAACAGCTTGCAACACATTGTAGGGTCAAATCCAGTAAGGAATAAATCTTTCTTCAACTCTACATTATCTTGATATGAGCCAAGTACATATTGTAACAATCTATTGAACTCAGTCTCATACTGGGTTACACTCATACCTCCCTTCTTCAGTTCAAACAAATCTCACACCATTCCGTTTTAAACACTATGAGGAAAATACTCCTTCCTGAATTCCTCCTTAAATTGTTTCCAATCAATGTTATTTTCGAGTTGCCTTACTCTCGAGTCCCACCATACTCTCGCAACTAACTTTAACATAAACGTACCATAAGATAACTTTTGAGATTCAGGGACTCTGAAGGCCTCAAAACTTCGTTCGATTTGTGCTAGCCAATCATCAGCTATATCTGGCCTACCCATCTCCCCTTCAAAGTAACAGTTGGCCTTTATAAACTCAGGAAGTTTATTTACCTCTTGAGGTCGCTCCATTCGTTGTTCAACTTCTTGAGGTCTCCTATTTCCCACATTACCACCAGTCAGAAGATGTTGAATCAACATTCCTTGCTGTCTCATCATCGTATGCCTACTGGCAAGCATTTGTCCGATAGGCATATTCTCTTATGAAGGAGGTGGAGGTAAATCTTGTCTATTTTGTTCTCTTGGTGGTGATGGTGCTCGTAGTGGAAGATTTTGATTTCCTTCAGTTCCTCCTTGACTACTCCCATTTCCAGCTTCAGCCATAATCGCTTAATAGTTTAACTTATAATCCTGCATTCATATCTATCTATAAGTTATCCCTACTTTTGTTTAGAGAATGTTAATAAATGCTGGCAATAAGTACTCATATCAAATAGTAATGACAATATCATTGAAGTCAACGTACTTGGTAATCTAACTTTCACTATATATTTCATTCAACCTTACATCATCACTATTACAACTTCAAAACAAAAGATACAACTCGATAACTTTCAAATACATACATCAAATTTACAACTCGATTACATCATTACTTACATAATCTAATACAGACCCGATCTTTACAACTGTATAAGACAAAAGGTTACATCAACTAGCTACATCAGACTTAATTACAACGTACATCTAACTTGATCCAGAAGCCAAAAAGTACATCAAAAGTAAAAAAAAATACATCAAAAGTAAAAAAAAATACATCAAAAGATCCTAAAATACATCAGTTTCCATCAAAATTGCTACTGGATCATATCTAAAAATCTAACTAAAACAAGTCAGTCATCTAAATAAGCTAATCCTCCTCTGAATCCGTGGTAGCTACTCCATCAAAGGAATCGTGATCCACATAGCCTCCTACCAAGTGATCCTCAGGCTCACTATCTGATGCAGAATCTATAAATACTATCTTGGAGTCTCAGGAATCACAATCACCTCCTGCACATCATCATCATCCAACTCAGCTATAGCACCAACTCCAACTCCAGCTATCACGGTGTCTGCGATCACCTGCATAACTACAATATGTATATCTATATCGGGCTCATTCTCATTCTCTTGCTCCTCCTCAGGGTCTTCTTCTAGATCCTCCTCTTCTGGGTCCTCCTCTGGATCCTCCTTTAGATCCTCTTCTAGATCTTCCTCTGGATCTTCCTCGATATGAACTCCATCTACTTGGGGTTCAACAGGAGGTGGGTTTTCCGGTGGTGGTTTTGCTATTTCAAACTCAAGTTCAAGGTTAGGGTTCAATGGTATCTCTATACCATCCCCAGCAGGCTCTGGAAATTGAGGAAACCAATCAATGATCCCTGGTGGATACTGTCTAGGAATGTATGGAATGTCAGCAGGGATGTGGGCAATACTAGTAAGGTATGATCTCACATCCTCCAACCTAGCAGGAAAATACCGTAAGGGCATCATCAAGGTTATAATCCCCTCTTTCTCCAATCATCTCTGCTCAAAAGTTGCTATAGCAGTGTATTTATTATATTGGGGTCCTAAACTCATCTCCATCCATGCCCACTCATCCTTCCAGCTATAGCACATTTGATCATAAAACTTATCAATGATCTCATCAACTGTCCTAAATATATTCCAATCAGTTAATTCCATCAATAATCGCTGTAATCTAACCCTATAATCAATAGAGGATATGTCTCCATTCCATCCAAACTGTATCCAACTATGTATTAGTTCTCCCCTTCGACCCTGTAATTATAATTAAACCAATTAATATTTTCTATGTTAAAGATTATGGTTATGCAATCTTTTATCGCCCACTTAATATTACCCACTCTTAATATTCCTATAATGTCTATTTCTTTTAAGGTATGACGCTTCAAAGCGAGTTTACTAAAACTACGCTCTGATACCAACCGAGAACTGTTACGCCCCAAAGTCGCAACAGTCTCACTGTGTAAACCATTCTATGATAGTAACTGGCCTCACAATGCCTACCATAGACATGATCTACACAAGGCGTCGATGATTCCTCGCTTTGAAGTAAACAGTCTGAATAATAGTTATACTACAATTATGATAAATATTACAAATTTCTAATAAACATATATAATTATAAGCAAGTCCACAAAGCTTTTCAAGAAGTTTTACATAAACATAACAGTTCACTAGATTACATAACAACTATCAGTCTTTCATCCCTAATTACATGGTCACTCTAGTTACACATTATACTAAGTAACTTGATCCTCACACCCTTGGCTTCAAACGGACTAACCTCTGGGTAATTGTAGGGCGGCATAGTACTTGAAGTGCTCAGAAATCAGAACCTGCAAAAGGATCTATAAGAGTATGAGCAACTACAGCTCAATAAGTTAAATTGGAGACTCATGAATGCATACAAGCACAAACAGGGTTATCAAACAATTATTTTCATACAATGCAACAATCAAGTGTCATCGCACAACGTAGTCTGATCCGTTGTGAAATCAGAGAAATTTCACTCGCTCCAATCCGAGTTGAGGAGTTTCATGTTATACAGCAACTCACAACCAAACCTAGGCTTGTGCAATGGAGACCTCGCTCTTCCCACGATTACCTTCGAACCATTGACTTCACCCTCGCCGCGACCTCCTCTCCTGTCACTTAGTTCGACTAAGGATGAAGAAAAGACCATTTTGTAATCCTGCACTATCCCTTTCGAAGGGGTCGGTATTTGGTTGGAGAATCCTATGATCCCCTAACGGGTTGCAATGCATGACATTTTTGGTTATTAGGGTCAACTAAGATTAAATTCCGTTTAGGGTGTTCAAAACAATTTCATACTAATTCATTCAGTCACAAAATCACTCATAATACAAATTTTAGCACGAATTCAGAGACATCAAACGCATGCGTAAACTACTTACAATCACAATCATATACAAGCCTAAGTCTTCGAATACTACAAAAGTAGTACTCTATTACAATAAGCAATAACCCAACTTACTTGGAATTGCTCGATCGCTCGATCCCTTAATAATAAGCCGATGTGTCTCTGGTTATCCTATAATACAAATAGGTCTTTTTAGTATTTATAATTTATGGTTTCATATTCTAAGTTATATTTTAACTCATTTTTTCCGTGTATACCCATTACGTCCTAATGATTCGTTGTACTCTATTTCGATGTTCGAATCCTAAATGAGATTTTAAATTTTGATTCCTAAGCCTTAAATATACTCGAATCCTAATGTGAAATTAATCACATTAAGCTCGAGTGTCCAAATATCCTATTGGGTTGTAATTTGGTATTCTAAACTATTCGATACACGCTAACCCTAATTGCAGTATCGGATTTATTCTCGATGTGTGAAAATCTTACATTTTGAGACATTTACTTAAAATTAAATGTTATTTTAAATTTAATATTTTTCTGATTTCTATTATAATATTATCTAAATAACCCTATTTTTTTAGATTTATTAATTTACAATTTCACATATTACTAATTTCTCATCTTAATTACCTAATGTCCTAAATTAACCATACTTAATACTCCAAAGGCTAGGATTAGGGTTCCACTTCAGAGATTAACATCCCTAAATATCTAATTAATATCTAAATCAGTAATTAACTTCTTAATCACCTAATTAACTCCAAATCACCCAATTTTTCCATCATTTTAGGGCTAAAAATTAACTTAAAAATTTTGAAAATTAATTTTAAAAAAATGGCTTCATAGCACTATTCTATATCATATGAGCATCCTACAAAAAAAAAAATTGAACTCCAAACTACACTCCTAAGCCTATTTATTTTCCGTTCTAATCATGCTCGGTTTTGAATAATTTGTTAAGAACCCTATATTTTCAGATGTAATTAAACTAAATAAATATTTTTCCCTAAATCTACATACAATAAAACCTCAGAATAACAAATTTCATAATTTTCTAGGCAAAATTACTAATTTTACAAAATTATTCAAAATCGGGATAAATAAGGGACTAACCGGTTCGAAGCTTTCTGGCCATCTAAACCCCGTCCAAGGTTGTCGGCCGGCCCAGATGGTGGGTTTAGTGTAGGGTGGTGGTGGTGGCTCGATCCCAGGTTGTAGTGAGAGGTGGGTTTAGCTCACTTGCCCAATCTGCACAATTTTCTTTTCTTTTTTTATTTTCTGAATTTTCTCTCAAATTTTTGGGTTTCACAATTTTTCTCAGATTCCTCACTGCCCAAATGTGTTCTGAAAAATTTTCCCCTATTTATAGACGATTTTTGTAATTATTATGCATTAATTAGACATGACTTTGCCCAATTTCCTTGATTTTTGGCTTTTGTGTTGCCTAATTCTAATTGGTTGATTTTTATCTTGCATATCCTGACATGTCACGACCTGATTTAGATCATCTTATCCTCTTCTGATTTTTCTATAATTAATTTATAATTTTCTATAATTAATTTATAATTTTCGAGTATTTTTATCTACACGTAAATATATGTGGAGTACACGTGAACATTCCTAATTATTATTTTGGTCATTCTAAAATTTTTAGTATACATATAATCTATCTCTAATAATTTATTAGTTATTAGATTACACTTTTCGCCTTTTCGGTAATTAGTAATTATTATGCTTAAAATTTGAAAATTTTATAGTCGCCTATTTTACTACTTATTTTCTCAAATTTAAGTTTACAGGGTCATTTTTACTAATATTTCTCTCAATAGTTTATAATTTGGGTTTGATCAGATCCTTTAACCGATCGCCCTAAACCTTGGGTTCTAAGTTCAATCCTACGATTACTTGGCTTGGTTTTAGGGCTTACAGCAATTACTAGATCCAAGGAAGTAAGGAAAAATATTTGAAGAACAAACATATATTTTTAAGGTCTAAGTTCCTATTTTAAAATTTATCATTTTTTAATAATGTCTTAATTAGGAAATAGATTATGGTAAAACGTTATAAACGTTAATTGTAATAACTGAATTCTAATATATATATATATGTGTGTGTGTGTGTGTGTGTGTTTTTACTTTCTTAAGTAAATGACTTATTTAAATTACAAACTATTTACTTCAAAGTGGGTTAGTCATGAACGTCTTATGTAGATCAGGTCTAGGATAGTAGTTGTAAGGCCAACTTTTATCTAAGAATGGTTTACACAGCGAAACTGTTACGACTCTACCATTTTGGGGTGTGACAGATATCATGTTCTTTATTTTAATCTCAACTGTTAATTACACATATTAAGAGGGTAAATTGACAAAAATTGAAAGAAGCTAAATTGAGATGATCCATTTCCTATTTTTTGTGAAAAGGAAAAAGTAAAATAAAAAAAGAAGCAAAAATGTAAGAAAAAAAAGAATGCTACTCGATTTATAAATGCAACTTGGAACAATGAGGTGACTTTTATGAGATTTGAACTATAATCTCATGTTTGTAGGACTATATTTAGTATTATGTTAAAGTTGTTTCTTAAATACAAATATAATACATATTTTCTCCCCCTTAAAAATTTTATTTAATTAAGTTTTTTGGGGCTTTGGGAGGCTGAAACCTTTCTTGACACCCACTACATCCCTCCACAAGTAGGTCCGTAATTTAGTTGTTGTGTACACAAGCAATGTAATGTATTATTTTTATATGCTGTAAAGTTTATATCTATATTTTTTTTTCAGTTATAACTTATACCTATTATATTCTATATATAATATAATATATTTTATAATTCCATATTATAAAATATTATAATACATGTCATGTAGCATTGTGAGCTTTAGGTCAAAAAACATTATGGTTTTATTTATAATTTTATGTGACTAAAGCGGAATATAATCATGTACCTTACCAGTCATTCCTATAATCAAAATCTTTTATTGAAACCGCGATTATAACTTCTAAAATTGCATCGACTATTGGAAAGAGAAATCAAGCTAGAATCACGATTCTATACCTAGCTCATTCTTACATAATGCATACCAAACACACTATTACTATATCTGTTTGCAACGTAACTACTCCATGAAATTTCAATAGCTACCAAATAAGAAATTATAATTCCTTCTCAAGATGAGATAATTAATCATTCTTATGGTTTACTCAACTTATTTCCATAATTAATCTACGAAATGTCCAATAATCGAGTCATAGATTGGGTAGGGGAATATTAGTGTTTTCATACATAATTTCCAATATGTAACTAACCATTAGGGAAGTTACTTAGTTGATCATGCCAATTAATCTTGAAGAAATGGGAGGAGGAGCAAGCAAGTTCGGATTCTTAGTTAGTGCTTGTGACAGCAAATTAAATTCTTTGCTATTGATTTTTCTTATTGAAGTTTGTTTGATGTTTGATATTCTACAAAGCAATTCCAGCCAAGTAACAACATTTTTTTTAAGCACATTAATCCTCTTAATTTTACAAATGAGGAGAAGGCTCCTATATATAGATTTTGAAGGTTGATGTTGGCTATTGCATCATCTAGAGATGAATGGTTGAGATTTGATATGAAAGCTGACTGTTAGATCATTATTTAAGCCTTCCTTTCTTTAATGATGGAATGGGTCTTAGGCTTAGTTGGTGGGCTTAGATAAACACAATAGTTTTATAAGAAATGAGAGGAAAAACTCAACTCCTTAATAAATGAATGAAGACATATTTTAGTACTTTTAAGGCCTGTTAAGGCTAAAGGTGTAATCATATCAAGTCAAACTAGTACAATATTAGGCTCAAACTTGATCTCAATCTTAATCTCAATTTAAAAACTCAAATCTCGAGAGTTCAAGCTCAACTCAAGTTTGATCACTTCAAGTTTGATCGAGCTCTAAATTTTGATTTCAAGTTTTACTTGAAAATATATTTGATAAACTCGAGTTTGATCGAATAGCTTAATTAAACCCAAACATTTATAAATTTCCCTAAATAATCTCAAATGCACTTATATTTAAAAAAATTAAAATAAATTAAAATTATACTAAGTTCGATTAGACTCACGAGCCTAACGAATTTAGTATTTAAAAGCTAAAGAGCCCAATAAAGCATGTATTTTAAAGCTATAGTTCTACTCGATTTGCTGCTCGAGTAATTTGAGCTCAATTTTGCTACTCAAGTAACATTCGGCTGTCATAAAAGCCAAGCTAAAGTCGAGTAATTTACAAACCAGCTTAATTTGTTTACACACCTAACTAAGGCTAAACAAAGCCCAAATAAGCTTAGAAGAACTTTCTTTGAGTCAACTTTTGCACATAAGACAACCAAAAAAGGTTAAGAGAGTAGGAAAAAACTAATCGAATGATCCTTATTTCGAGCTACCAAGCTATATCTTCTTAAAACTTCCCTGATTGGTTCAACTTTTTATACCTTATCACCAACCTAAAAAATTAGTTTAAAGTTATGTTAAAAGTCCTATTACTGCAATAATGATACCAAATCAAGGCAAACTCTAAATACTAGATATGATCTCAAAATAAATAATAAGGGTTCATGCTTTGATAGTTTTTCGAGATCTTTTCGATGACCTATATTGTGGAGTGTACAAAATAACTATAATGGATATGTCAGATGAACGTCGAGTTGGTTTCCTCTACAATAATATTGTTTCGAGTGTACATTATATTCAATAGTTAATGACAAAGTCTAAAGTTTTATGTCGTTCACCTTCTTAGCGAGGCAACCCATCTAGCTAACTATTTGGCAAGAGCTAGACAAATGAGTTGCTCTTTTCTTCGCTTCTAATTTCTTTAGTTTAGATGCTTTTACTAGAGGTCTATGTTTACTATACCAAAAATCAATACCTTGTATCAAACAATGATATGTTATAGGTAGTTATCTTACTTCATGGAAATAAAGCTAATTACTTTGTGTAGTAGTTATTATTTTATCTATTTTATTCCTTATGGCTTATCTCATTCAAACAATCAATCTTCTGAATTTTTTAATTTATTGAGATAAAGATTTTACACATGCTGAACTGAAAAGATGCTAGTACCAGTGACTTTCAACAAACACGTGTACCGAATCTTCTTTTCTCTCGCTTCTACACTTTTTCCTCCGTTCTCCGTTTTATTTATTTTTTCTCATTTTTGGCTACTGAAGCATATGTTTGATCTTAAATGAAAACATATCAAGAAAAGATACTCACATTTGAAGTTAAGTTTCAACTTTTTATTTATTTTTCATGAAAAATGTGAATATCATATGTATCGTTATACGTACGCTCTTTTTTCCCTTGAAATCTATGCGTGTTAGTTTGTAGTGTTGTTTGTGGAGGTATGTTGATTCTTTTTATATTAATTTTCATTTCAAAGATGCCTTGTAAGTTGATGCGTGTTAATCAGGGTTTTGACGAAGTTGTAGTGTGTTTAGTTGTGTGGTTGTGTTAATCCATATACATATATATATTAATATATAATATGTTATTTATTCCTTTTCTTACAAATTTTCTGGTTTTTAAAAAATAAATTGGCATAATTTGAGCAGATATTTCGAATATATAGAAACTTGTGTAACTTGTTACAATTTATTAAATTATGAAACTAGATTAATATTCATTCAATTAGTAAATTTAAAGATATTAAAGTAATTTATTTTTAAAGAGTATTGTCTATTTTAATATTTTTTTTACTTTATTTATTTAAAGGTAATTTACTTTGAAGAAGCGGTAATCGGATCGCAATGTTGTAATAGAAAACCATAGTCGACGTTCATAGTGGACCAATCGTACTAATGGTTGATGCCTGTCGTGAATGCGGGATGAGATGGTTTCTAAGGTTTATGAGATTGGGAAAATGATAGCAGCTTTGAGTTCTATAATGACTTAATGGTGGATTTGTATTATTCATTTATATTTATTTCAAACTACGTACTGGATTATGCGTATGATGTTAGTTTTCAAATTATGTTTGCAAACTTAGTTAGACTTATTGATTGAAACTTTCCTTGTGGATTGCTCGATGACGCTTATTATGCATCAATGAAAATCTCTCACAGAGAATTTGTTATATTATAATATATGCTTGTGTATATTTGTAGAGTATTCTAAACCTTTATATGCTATATAAGTATGTGATAAAGTTGTCGTATGTAGTTCAATTTAGTTCGATGGAGGAGTTGAACTAAACCAAATAGAATTTGAAACAGATTAGTTTAAATTCTTAATGAACCCAAATACTTTTAATAGTTCAACATTTTAAACTTAACTACTTAAATATGTTTCAACTTGGTTTCAAAAGTACCATTTTCTTTTTGACAATAATAAAATCAATATTAATATCCAAAGAATATTATACAAGAATCAATATTACATAACATTATATCATGGCAATACTTCATCTTCAATAATTGTGAATGTTTGTAAGTTTACTAAAGAGGAGAGATAACGACGAAGGAAAACAAGTTGATCTAAGAATAAAATGAAAGAAAAAAAAGAAGACAAACTGAAATATTAATAGGGCTTAAAATAAAATGTATTGCTTTTTTTATAAATATTTTAATAAGTAACAATTTATTTATTTCAACTTTAAGTGGATTGATTCAATTAATTCAGTTCTTGAACCAATCCAAACCATTTATAGATAATCTCAAGATCAAACCAAAACACAAAAAAAAACACCCATATTTTATGATTTGATATGGTTCCATTTGATTCTCGATTCTGTTTGATTAATCCATTGATTGGCTTTTTGTCCTAATGCACACCACACGTTTTATAAATGCATAACTCTAAATTACATAGTATGCAGCACTGCAAGCAAAAAGGAACCCTATTGTTGATAATGTACACTTTAAGACTAGAACAAATATGATCGTCGCAAAATATAAAGCATCTCTAGAACTTCGAAACTTTTCTCCATTTACTGTCTCTCTTGGATTACATCCATACAAGATGCTGTTTCATAGTACTTAGCTATGATAGTTTTTTAACTCGAAAGTATTTGAAGGTTGACACACGGAAAAAATTTTTCTTTCATCTAATATTATAAGTTGAACTACAGGAACTACTCCAATGCATTCAGTACCATCGTGCTTATCACAAAAACTTCTTTTTTACTAGGACCCGTGTACAATACCGCATTGGTGCATTTTATGGATCTCATGTTTTTCGTTATGCTCATTTTCACTCTTGAACTGAAAAGGTTGAAAAATACAAATAGTGGTTTTTTTAAATATTCAGAACCATCTTTTGTATAAAAAAATTTCATTATTTCAGATTGTTATACAAGTGCTCAATAGTGAAGTTTGCCGCAGTTTTGTGTACAAACTTTTATAATAATGGCCATCATTTTGTTGTTAAAACAGTTTTCGGACGTTGGTAGGTCTCATAATCATCATGTGAATTTTGATATTTACCCATGCAACTGAATTCATGAATCATAGAACACATCTGATATGCATAGATCAACATTTTTTATTTTCCCTCTAAATTCTTTCTGTGGCAAGTTTATTTTAAATTCATCTTTTCAATTTGTTGATATCTGTCTTACTTTCCGTATTGTTATTATTTTCCGCTGATTTATAGAAAAATACTTATTTGATAATATACATAATATATAAATATCAATTATAACACATCCCATATATGTAAAATTATTACTATTTTTTATCCCTAACATACCTACACACAACAAATAAGAAAAGGAAGGTGACTAAATATTTTATCGATGACACTACTAGTAACAGAGTAACCACGAAAACAGAGAAAGAAAAGGCGCGGTATCAATCATCACTATAACAGTTATAACCATTACTGAACCCTAACCCTAACTCACACAAGGAACACTTCAAGCCAATCGACAAAACACAAAATCCACGTTCCACTTAATTCCTCCAGTCTCCGCCGTAAGCACCACCTCCTCTCGAATACCTATTACCGCCTCCATAACCACCCTCACCATAACCTCCCTGACGGCGACCACCATAGCTGCCACCGCCACTACCACCATATCTACCCTCACGACGACCTCCATAGCCATATCCGCCTTCACGGCGTCCACCTTCGTATCCTCCAACTCCGCCACGGCTAAAACCGCCACCACTGCCGCGAGACTGAGCTTCGTTGACGGTGATATTCCTTCCGTCGAGAGCTATGCCGTTCATGCCTTCGATCGCGTCCCTCATGGACTTCTCGTTGCTGAAAGTGACGAATCCGAAGCCACGGGACCTTCCGGTCTCACGATCATTAATCACCTGCAAATATTTAAAAGACTAGATCTGTCAGATCTAAACGAGAAAGTAAAAGAAAGTCATGAAAAAAACGCGTGTATCTATCCGATCTTCGTCTCCGGGAAAAGATGAAGATGAACGTACCGGTCGAAGTCACAAGCAGTAGTAATTATAAGAGATCAAGTAGTAACAGAGAACATGGTAGCAGAAATATCAAGTAACACAGAAACAGGAGATCACAGATCAGATCAGGTCGATCGGATTAGGACGGAATCGCGACGACAGATCCGGATCCGAACTCTGCTGATAGACGGACCTTCGAATCGAGAATCTCGCCGTAAGGAGAGAAAGCATCTTCCAGAGAACGGTCATCGGTAGACCAAGCTAGACCTCCGACGAAGCACCTATACTCAACATCAGCAGACTCCATTTTAGAAGAAATTCAAAAAACCCTAAATCGTTGATGGTATGATGAAGAAGAAAGGCTGTGAATTGTGTATACGACCATAGAGAGAGGCTTTTTTATAGTTAAAAGTGAGGGTATGGTTTGTGGTGAGGCATTTCTTTCGTAGATTTCACGCGAGAAAAAGTACAGAGTTTAAATTTTAAAAGAAATCTGGCCAGGAAAAAAAATAATACTAAGGAAGAAGGAAAAAAAGGCAAGAAAACTTAAAACAAAAATTGCTTGTAGCTGTGGCTGTCGCTGTGCTTGACAATTCATATGATCGAAACTTAAACCATGACTTAGGTTTTGTATCTAAGCTAAACTCATTTATATTAGGAAAAATAATTTATATTATCATATTATATTTTATTTATTTTAAATTTAATAGTTTTTATCAATTAAAAATTTATAATTAAATCTATAAAGTATATATTGATACAAAAGGAAAAAAATGATAATAATATTTAAATTTTACAAATATCAAAGACACAATATCTTTATACTTAATAAAAAATTATAACCCAAACAAATGTTCTAAATAAAGCAAAATCTTATTAAATATAAAAAATCTAAAAATTTAAATTATGTGACATTACTAAATTAAGTGAAATTATAAATTAAATGAATATTAATATTTCTATCAATATTAATTTCCAAATTTATCACATGTTTCTTATATTTTCAAGAGAGACAAACAAAAAATCCACATATAATTTTGTAAATTTTTGTTCATTTAAACTATGATAAAGTAAGAAAAATATATAACTAAAAATATCTCATTTCTTCAATTAAAATCTTTAACTTAAAATGAAATTATTTATGCGATAAAATGCAAATATGGAATAATACATAACGTGTCTTGCGTTTGAATTTAGAAGCTTGACCTGAACCCCAATACGAATTCAATCATGTTATCCGTTTGTATCTCATGTCAAATTTTTCCATAAATTAACCCATTTAAATCTTAGCGTATCGTATTATTCAAGTCCATTATATCCAAATCCTAGATTACCGACCTTAGCCATTAGCCTATTGCCAACAAAATACTAATTAGCAACCTAAGTTCTATCTATTATGATGTGACAACATCCTCTATTACACTATGCTATAAAAGAAAGCGAACCCAGATGCAGCTCAATTTTTATGTATCATGCTCTCAGTTGATTGTATTATTAAAATTAATTAGAGCTCTTATCTAATATCTATTACTCGACAATCTAAAAGGTTAGAATGTAGATTTGGTTTTATTAGTTTTTTAACATATTTTTACTAAATTATCAAATAAGAGAATGAAAAAGAATTTAGAGTAATACAAATAATAATAGAATGAGAACATTAAATAAAAGAGATAAAGAGAAGATCGAGGGGACAACTTCATAGAGAAGGTTATGGATGTTGCATAGCTTATATGGAAAGAGAGGTATGATCGTGTTTTTAATAATTGAACACCTAATCCTCAAGAATGTTTGATCGCTTGCATTGGTGGTGGATGGAGAAAGGTCGAGTGTAAAAAGTTGTTATTAAAAAAAAAAAGGAAGCGACAATCAAATATATAACGGTAGTGATGGTTGCTTCAATAGCCATGTCCTTATATAGGATGCTGACGGTGTTATATGGCTGAACTTAAGTCAAGATGACTCCATGATTTGTGGAGGTTGTAATTGGAGTGATAGAGAAAGATAATTAGGTAAGGATGTTGTAAAGGTAGGGGTGTTCCTTTTGTGTTTGATATGGGACATTGTGAGGTTAGGGATGGAAGTGGATTTTCTTATCAGAGGGTCATAAGTAATGGATTTGTGAGATTTAGCAAAGGTTGTTGTTCGATGAGGCAAGGTGGAATAGCTAAAAGTGAAGGAGACAATATAGACCCTATGTTTAAGGTTTACTTCAATAGGTCATGGGTTGGTGAAGTCCAATATACTACTTGATGTTATGTCTTTGAGATGTTTGTCTTCTTGTATTTTGCTTGAGTGTGGTTGATTTTATAATGAATCATTTCCAAGTTGACCCAAAAAAAAAAAAAGATAAAGAGAAGAATAATTAAAAATGCTTGATTTAAAGTAAGATTTGACATCATCATTTCAACTCCCACCATCAATGATGCATCATGAAAGCTACTCATACACCATTTTTATAGATTTTCAAAAGTGATACATAAGTATTATTTAGTTGTGCAAAATTTATGAAATTGTACTTAACAAAACTCTTCGACTAATGTTTGTTTACAACTTTAACTTGGTTACTAGACAAAAAATGGTGTTAAGGAATAGACAAAATGCATAAAAATTATCCCATCTAAAATATGTACAAGACTTAACATCATTGAGCAAAGATAAATCTTTTGAAATCTTAAAAATACCTCTCATAATCTATTCAAATTGTATTTTTTAAATAATATGTAATACCTCTTAAATATTAAGTAACAGAAGTCTAATCATCAAGACATATTTTGATATAGCAATTTAAAGTTTCATTGAAACTCGGAAGTTAAACGTACTTTGACTAAGTTAATCCCAGAATAGGTAACCTCCTAAGAAGCTACTACATCAAAAAAAAAGACCATACAACATCTTATGCTAAATTAGACAATATCTCGATTGAAAGAGTTTCAATCAATCATCATAAATGATATCCAAGCAGTTCACCAACTGGAATGGCAAAGTCCTTGCCTAGTGATGTGATCCTAAACTTGTGTAACGAAACTGACAAGGACGTCGGTTTTGTAAAGGGGACAAATTATAGTATCTCTTAAATACTAGGTAATGGAACTCTAACTATTGATGTGCCTTTTGGTGTTGCGATTAGGAGTTATCGAAACTCCAAAATTAAGTATGCTCGAGCAAAGTCAATCCTATGATGGGTAGCCTCCTTGAAAATTGTTACACTAGGGGACAATACCATATAAACTACATGATGAATCGACTTACTATTGCATCTTATTTATAATTTCTCAAGTTCCTTTACATAATCCTCCATACTTAGTTCTCTATCTCAATATCTAGTGTTAAAAAAATATCATATAGATATTACTCCAACACAAAAACCTTTTATGTATTAAGCACTTCATCATTCTTCATGTACTAACCTCCTCTCTCCATCTTTCAGCCTTTAAGTTCTTTATTTCTCCAACCAAAAACCTACATATTCAGCAGGTAGAATTTAACATGGCCATCATAATTGTAACATTCAAATACTTTCTCTACTCAATAAATCAAATCAAGGAATTTTTCTTTTTTTAATGTCCTTATTTAGTTAGGTTGGCTTCACACCTTACCCAATCTTAAAATTATCCCTACCATGCTCATCAAATTCCTCAACCCTTCAATCTACACCAACCTAGTTTCTATACTTTTCTCGACTCCTTAAAGACTTTCTACTCTAAGTTACTCATTTGAATCTCCCGAAATGGTTCTCATCAGCATTGATAAATGATTTAGTTGTTTGCCATTCACTATTTTCCTCTCTACCTAATCTTCACAACTCGATATTTGGTTATTTACACTTTTGTTTGAGAAATTTATAATAACCAAGAAAAATTAAAGAATTTAAATATATATTGAATGAGAGGTATAGTAATAAATGCTTTAAAAGACCATAAACAGTTTAGTCAAACATGTAAACTATATGTATTAGTATAGTGTTAAACAATAGCAGTTTAGTTATAGAGTAATATAGGATATTTATTTTTTTGTTAACATATAACTGCTTACCAACTCATTGCTTAGCTATACTATTTATTGTATTTTTCTAAAATCAATTAGTTAGTTAAGTTGTTGTATAACTTCATATAAATAAGGTTGATCTGTATTTTTCTAATACATGAGAAACAATTCACTTGATTCTCTCTTCCGTATTGTTCTTCAACTAAGCACAACATTGCAATCATAGAGAAAGTTCACATGGTATCAGAGTAGTGACGACTTGATTGAATTTTGCTTTCTCTTTTATCCATGTAAGTTAATATATTCTTCTTGTCTAATCATTTTCTCTACATCAGAATGGCTGCGGTTGATCAAACTAATGTAGATCCGTTATTTCTTTATGGATCAAACAATCTTAATATGATGTTAAAAAATGTATCTTTTACTAGAACAAATTTCATTGCTTGGAGTTGATTGATACAATTAGGTTTAGATGTAAAAATAAAATTTTGGATTCATCAATGGCTCAATAGTTAAACCAGATCAAGAATCACCTTATTTAATCTAATGGCAATGGTGTGATTACATGGTACGTTACCAGCTCTTGAATTCTATGAGAAAGGATTTAGCTCAAAAGTATTTGTATGAGTATTCTTCGCGTAAATTGTAGGCGGAGATAATTGATCAATATGGTCATACTAATGGTCTACTTGTGTATCAACTACAACAAGAGAGAAGCAATCTTAAATAAGGAAATCTTTCCGTAAGTGCATATTATAATAAAATGAAACAAATATGGGATGAATTATAGGTTTTAAATGGATATCCTGAATGTACTTGTAGCCATCTTGATTATTGTACTTGCGGATTAAAAGATAGGTTTTTTGAATTTGAGTCACAAAACTATCTAATGCAGTTTCTGATGGGGTTGTCTAATAGTTTTGAAAGTGTTCATCATTAGATTTTAGGGATGGATCTCTTGCCAAATGTAAATAAAGCTTATTATCTTACGCAACAAGTCGAGACACGAAGATAAATCACATCTGAAGTTAGTTTAAAACTTAAGAATGTAGCTTTTCTTTTGAATAGATGAAATATGGACAAATGGAAATCCAAAGGAAATACAGTGAAATTGGTGAATAGGTACTACAAGACAAAAGGACATTCAACAGATAATTGTTTCCAAATTATAAGATATTTGGATTAGTATAAAGGGTGAAGAGTCACTAAGAAATCAAAAGGGTCAACTTCAATGTGTACTAAAGACTTTAATAGTCTTCTTGACCAGTTTGTTGATTCTACATATATTAGTATAGGATCCTCAAAAATAGTTGATCCAACACTTGTGCAAACAATGTGCTAGGATATAACGAAGCTAATGAAAGGTAAAAATGTGGCTAGAAAGTTAGAAATGGCAACAGTTAATTTGGCGCATGTTGTAGGTACACATTCCATTCATCCTCTTTGTTTTAGTGCTTTGAATACTAACTTAGGCACTTGGATAGTGGATACAAGTGCCACAGATCACATGATACCCTTTCATTCTTTATTAACCAACACAAACACTTTACCCCAACCAATATCAATTCATTTACCAAATGGCACAATGAAATAGGATAGTACACTTGGTTCAGTCTATATACATTTTGATCTCACTTCACACAATGTCCTCTTAATTCCTAACTTTACCTATAGTTTCATTTTTGTTAATAAGCTACTACAACACCAATAGGTATCAATAACCTTTACAAACTCTATTTGCACATTTTAGGGCCTGAAAACTAACAAAATCGTGGCAACAGCTAAGGAAGTGAGAGGACTATATGTATTGAGCTATAAGAGTGATGTTAGATGTATTATTTTTGCTAGTGGACCTTTGTCATCTATAGATTCCTTTAGTTCTTGTAATAAATCTAGTATAGCAAAGTTGATTCATACTAGATTAAGACATGTGTCCATTACTAAACTGAAACACTTGGATGATTATTCAAACTCGTCTTTCAATTATTTCATTTATGAAATATGTAGCTCTCCCTTTGCGTTCCACTCATTACACATAGATCTTTGGGGACTTTATTAGGTTACTTCTATTACTAGAGCAAATTATTTCATTACAATTGTTGATGATTATAGTTGTAGTTGTAGTACCAAGACCTACATGCTTGCTCATAAATCTCAAGTATGTTCTGTTCTACATAAATATTTCATTTATGTTCATAATCACTTTGATACTACTCCCAAACATATTAGAACTAACAATGCATCAAAATTTTTATCTTCAGCATGCAAGTCTTTATTTGATAGCCCTGGTATAATACATCAATGCACCATGGTTTATGTAAACCCTACAACCAGCTACTTGAGATTTTAATCGGTTGAAATATCCGATCGAACTTAAATTATAAAGTAAAGCTAGAAATATTAGTAAAAATGACCCCATAAACTTGAATTTAAGAAAATCAGTAATAACGTAGGAAACTATAAAATTTTCAAATTTTAAGTATAATAATTGTTAATTATCGAAAAGTGTAATCTAATAACTAATAAATTACTAAAATCATAGAATGATCTAAATAATAATTAGGAATGTTCACATGTACCTCACATATATTTACATGTAGATAAAAATACATGAAATTACTTAAATTAGCTAAAAACTTATTAAATAATTAAAGAAAATTCATAATTAATTAAGGAAAAATAAAGAAAAAATAGAAAAAATAAGGAATGATCTAGATTTAGATCGTGGCAACTGGGGAAAATAAGAAAAAAAAATTAGCCAATTAAATTAGAATAACACAAAAGGTAAATTGGGAGAAGATAAGATAGTTGTTTAATCAAATTAATGCATAATAATTTCCCTAAAGCTCTATAAATCGCAAGAAAATTTCAGAAGCTCATTTGGTTAGTTTGAAGAGTGAGAAAAATAGAGAGAGGCAAAATTGAAAGAAAATTAGGGTTAAAAAAAAAGAAAATTGTGCAATTAGGGCCTTAAAGAGGAACCCACACCAAACAAGCACTTGAGAGTGGACGGTCACCACCACCACATGGTGGTGATAGCGTCTAGACCAGCCAACAAAGCCACGACGGTCAGAGCCACCCATATTGGTAAGTTCAATTTTCAACTCGATTTTGTGTAATTTTGTAAAAATAGTAAATATTCTTAGAAAATTATGAATTTTGTTATTTTAGAATATTTTTATATGTAGTTTTTAAGAAAAATATTATTTTGATAAAAATATGTCTCGTGATATATAATCCTTAAGAAATTACACAATATTTCGGTTTAGAAATAAATGACCTTAGGAATGTATTTTTGAGCCCAAAATTTTTGTATAGACTACTTAGATGATATAAAATAGTGCTATGAAACCCGTTTTCAAAAATTAATTTTCGAAATTTTTAGATAATTTTTAGGCCTTAAAATGAGTAATTTAGGGTTAATTAAGTAATTAAATAGTTAATTACTGATTTAGTGAATAATTATATGTTTTAGGATGTTAAAATCTGATGAAGTATAATACTTATAGCATTTAGAGTGTTAGATGTAATTATTAGGTTAATTATATAGTAAATAAGTAATAGAGAAAAATAGTAAATTTTAAGTTAATTTTGTAAATTAGAGTAATTAGGCGTAAAATCTAATTTAGAATGAATTTAGATATTTTGAAATGATAATTGATGTTAGGAGATGGTAATTGGAGTAATAAAAATATTATATATGTATTATGTACATAATAAGTAATAGTACATAATATACAATTATTAGAAATATAATAAATAAAAGATATTAAAATAAAAATCAATATTATGATAATAATAGAAATATACAATAAATCTGATAGGAAACTTAAATTAGGATAATTATATGAAAAATATAAGATTTTCTTATAACGGGGGTAAATTCGATGATTAAACTAGGATCTGAGTGTACCACATGGACTAAAACACTAGTTAGAGACTAAAAACGATATTTATGATATCTAAAGATAATGCAATTAATTTCATATTATGGGTCAGAATGATTTCTTAGGGTGTACATATAAATCTTTAACAAAAAAAATTGAGTTAAAAACGTAATTTAGAAATCGATGCGAAAATTGAAACAGAACTTAACCCAATTTAAGAAGAATTATAAAAGACTTAAGACCTAGATAATTAGGTATATTAAACCTTAAACAAAAGATAACAATAAGCGTTATAGAATAAAACGAACCTATAATAGTTATATGAAAAATTGAAACCACGATTGTGTTATAGAGATGATCGGCGATGGCCTAAGCGAGTAGGATCTCGAGTGAAGAAGCGAGGAGTCCAGGTAAGTTAGGATTAATACATTACTGTATTTTGGAGACTTGAGATTATACTTGGTTGTACTTGTTAGATAGTTGGTTCTGTGCATGTGTTTGATTATGAGTGATGCTATGATTCTGTTTGTTATTCGGGCTTGTATTGTATGATTTGTATGAAATGATTGATCACCCTAAATTAGACCTAATCAAATATACGATCTGTAATCATAATCAGACTTGCATGACAACCTATTAGGAGAAACCTAGGATTCTCCGGCCAAATACCAACCCCTTCAAAAGGGATAACGCAGGATTGCATAATGGTCTCTTCTTCATCCTCAGTCAAATTAAGTGACAGGAGAGGAGGTCACGGCGAAGGTAAAGTCAATGGTTCAAAAGTAGTCGCGAGAAGAGCGGTGTCTCCATTGCACAAGTCTGGGTTTGGTCGTAAGCTGTTGTATTAACGGCAACTCCTCAACCCGGATTAGAGCGAGCGCAATTTCTCTAATCTCACAACAGGCCGGACAACATTGTGCGATGGCATTTACTTGAATATGCATTATACCTAATAAGTTGATTGATAACCTTGTTATGTTTATGGTATAGTTTTAAGTCCTTCATCCTAACTTACTGAGCTATGGTTACTCGCATCCCTATAGACGTCGTGCAGGTGCTAGCTAAGAAGCGGTATACAACTACTTTGAAGCTAGCAACTACTGGATTTTAGAGAGTAAGGAAAAATATTTAAAGAATAAACATATGTTTTTAAGGTCTAAGCTTTTATTTTAGAATTTTTTTTCATTTCTGAATAATGTAATAACTAGGAAATATATTACGGTGAAACGTTGTAAACATCCATTATAATAACCAAATTCTAGTGTATATATATATTTTCTCACTTTATTAGGTAAATGACTTATCTAAATTATAAACTGTTTACTTCAAAACGGGTTAGTTGTGGACGCCTTATGTAGATCAAGTCTAAGATAACGGTTGTAAGACCAACTTCTATCTTAGAATGGTTTACATAACGGGGCTGTTACAACTCCGTCGCTTCGGGGCGTGACAATTTATACCTTACAAAAAGATGGGATAGTGGAGTGCAAACATAGACACTTAATGGACACCACTAGAGCCTTACAATTTCAAGCTACTCTGCCTAAAGAATTTTAAAGTGAGTGTGTGCTAGCTACCATATGCCTTATTAATGAGATGCCCAGGCAAGTTTTACATTGGAACACACCCAATGAAATGTTGTTTGGAACTAAACCATCATATAATCATCCTCAAACCATTGGATGTTTATGCTTTGTTGCTAAGCATCCAGTTCCACTCAATAAACTTAAGCCTCGAGGTGTTAAATGTGTTTTATTAGGCTATGTACAAGGACAAAAGGGATACAAAATTTTTTATCCTATTAGTAATAAATTTTTTGTGAGTAGAGACATCATTTTTTATGAACATATCTTCCCTTTTTAATCTTCTTTATGTTCTAATTTACAAGAGTCTTCCTCTGATACAAAAAATAGTACACACATTAGTCCTTCTCCATCTCCACTTATGCTTTATGATTTTTTAGACCTCCAAGTTATACACACATCCCCCGAGGTCTCATCTTCATAATCAGTCCCTCTTAAGCGATCTAGCTAGGAATCTAAACCACCATAGTGGCTTATAGATTATGTACATAATGTCTAATCCACTTCAGTTTATGTAATCATTAATAATAGTAAACACAATAACCCATCATATGTTTATCCATTGCTTGACACAAACACATTAAATCAATTTCCTCTTGACTGCATTGCATCCATGGCAAATGTATTTACTATGCTTGAACTTACTGGTTATTCTTAAGCAATAAAACATAAAGAGTGGGTTAATGCAATAGCTAAGGAGATTGATGCTTTAGAAAAGAATCATGCTTAGGATCTCACATTTTTGCTTAAAGGGAAGAAAGCTATAAGGTCTAAATGGGTCTACAAAGTTAAGTTCAAATCTGCTAGGACAGTAGAAAGATACAAGAAAGGTTGGTTGTTAAAGGTTACACTTAAATTAAAGGGGAGGACTATATGGATACATCCTTGCCTATTGCTTATCTTGGAACAATAAAGATATTTATAGTTGTGGTAGTGGCTAAAGGTTGCCCGTTGTGCAAAATTAACATCAATAATGCCTTCTTGCATGGCTTTATTGATGAGGAAATCTATATGACTCCTCCTTAAGGTTATAGCAAGAATTTGCCTAATCAAGTTTGTAGACTTAAGCGTTCATCATATAGACTTAAACAAGCTTTAAGGTAGTGGAATATTGAGATCTCCAAGTTTCTCATGCAAATGGGTTTTCTTCAGTTAAAGAGTGATTACTCTTTATTTACACACGATGACATAGATGGTTTTATTGATGTCTTGTTATACATAAATGATATGTTAATAACAGGACAAACGAGGTACCCTTGAATGATCTCAAAACGGCTTTGGATAAGGAGTTCACTATTAACAATCTAGATTATGCTAGATTTATCTTAGGTATTTAACTTTGTCGCACTTCTTCAGGGGTGCTTCTTAATCAATAAAAGTATATCATGAATATTCTCAATGATGTTGGTTTATCAGGTGTGAAACTTGTTTCTTTGCCTATGAATACTAGTGTTAAGCTTGATGATACTTCAGGAGAATTATTAGGTGATTTGTCTATGTATAAACGATTGATAAGCAGGTTTCTCTCAAGCTCGAAATATGTTTTACTGTGCATCATTTGAGTTAGTTCCTGGCAACTCCTCACATTGGTCATTTATAGGCTGCTTATACTTTACTTCAGTACTTAAAGGGCACACTTACACTTGGTCTCTTTGATTATACTCACAATCCTTTATCCTTGCTTAGATACTCAAACTTTGACTGGGGGTCTTGTCATGACCTTATTATAATTTTTCACATTTGTATGCTTGTGTCAAGCTTAAACCAAAAGATAATAAATAAGTGGTTATGTACTTATTATAATTGTTATGCTTGTGAATTATTTATTTGTGTGTTCATGAGCACGTGTATGAGGTATTCCATGTACTAAGCATTTTGCTCACCCTTTAAAAACTTTGTTTTTAGATGCAGGTACCTCAAATAACACAAACCTTTCTAATGACTTAGGTTACAACCTAATCTATGACCTAAGAAACAATGCAAACTACTAGTATTGTGAGGAATGGTTGGTGTGTAGATGCTGTTTGTTGTTGAATTTGGAGATTTGACTCTTAGGATAGTAATGTTAAATGCGATATTGTTATCGTTTCCATTATAGGTCTATTTATGTTATGTAGGAGCTACTTAGACTCTAATAATGGGATTTGATGGTCATGTTCTCATAATGTTTAGTGAGACTCATATGAGTTGTATTGGTTACACACATTTGGAGTTATATATTGTGTAAATTATGTAAATTGTGTGAAATGTGGATACTCTAGACAATTTCACAACCTCCGTGTGGTAATATTCGATATTAACATGTGATGAGTTTTAGCATTCCTAATTCTAAATAGTTACAAAATTTGTAAAACCTAATGAGAAATTAGACAAAATAAGAACCCTAAAACTATGTTTGGAAAGAGAGAAGGAATGACAAGGGAAGGAATTAAAATGAAGGAAAAAATAGAAGTATTTAATTTCTTTGTGTATGTTTGTTTAGAGAAAGGAAAGAAAGAAAGGAAAACTAACCACTACTAAGATTAAAAAATAAAATGTAATATAGTAGTAAATTACCAAAAATACTCATAAAAAATAATAAGAAGAAAACATAAATATAAAGAAAAGGCATATCAGTAATTATAAAATTTTCCCCCATTTCATTCATCTCTCTCCATTTTGGAGGAGAAAAGATTAGTGGGTTCATAGAAACAATTCTACTCACTTTTGTTCCTCTCCACTTTCCTTTCTAAACCAAATAATGGAATTTTACAATTTTCTCCTAGTTTTCCTTGTCTTCTCATTCTCTCCTTTCCCTTTCCCTCATCTTAAACATAATACAAGTTCTCTTCTTTTTCTTTTTCTTTTTTTTTACTCCTTAATAGTTTCTGCTCAATGTCATGGCCTATTAAAATATCTACTTCTTTGTGGATTGTTGCAATGTATGAACAATTTGATGGGAATCGTGTGTTAAAGCTTGTTAAAGGGATGTTAAAGTTGCCCATTACAAAGGATTTACATTCATATTCATCAAAAGAACATCTATATATAATGAATGCGCATGCACAAGTTGAAGAATTGCAAAATATGGCAATAAAGAGGTTTATTATCAAGATTACAACCACGATCTAGACCGTGATCTTGTTTACAAGTTGATAAGAGCTTCACAAGTAGAGAACACAGTCGTTTGCAAGCAAATAAGAGCTTCACAGGTAGGGAACATAGTCGTGTTCCTTAACCATAAACACTATGGAAACTTTATTTTATTAATTTTACACAACTTTTAAATTATTTTATTGATTATCAATTATTTTGAGGTCTTACTTATCACGAGGATGTTGAGATTAAATACTCTAAGATTAGTTAGCTATTGAATTGAAACCCTTTTCTTTAAGAGATCCTCCTAGCTCTTATCGATTCTTGTTATATCAAGTTATAATTAAATAAAAATCCAATTGAAACTAATCCTCGATGCTACCATATCTAGGGGTGATTATAGTTCCATTTAAGAATCGAATCAAACCAAGCCACTTATAATGGCTCAAGTTTTTGGATCGAACAACTTCAAATGAAGTTTAGCTTGGTTCTATTCAATTCGAATCGTTTTCTAAAAGCACTATTATATTTTTTATAACGTTAATAATCATTAAAATTTTTAACCAAACATTGATCTCAAAATTAGCAAATATTATGCAAGAATTCAAAACTCATGACATTATATCAATGCAATCATATTTTAAGCAACAATAAAAGCATATGAATCTCCTATATAAAAGACAATAACATTTAAAACTAAATAATACCGCCCATATTTTGGTTTTTCAATAAGAAATAATTCAATTTAAATTTAAATAGTTTAATTCGATTCTATCCATAAATTAATAGCGAACAATTTGAACTCTCGCTGAATTAAACTAGATGAATCTTAATCGCCACAACAAAAGGTACAAACCCGAGTCATATCACTGACGACTGTCCCATCGGGTGGTTTGTTGCTCTCGCTGCCTACGCTCTCTTTTCTTAGGAATTGGAAATTCAAGTGTGACCGTGGTATATTTAAATTTACTTAAGTTTATGTAATACCATTGGCTACTTCTTACTAATTGGCCATTTATAAACGTGTGGCAATTTCATTGAAAATGCAAGATTATTACAAGCATCTTTGTGAGTGTCATGAAATACGACGTTGAAAAAATCTTTTCAATAAACGACACGCATTTACGGTGACAAATCATGAATGACGTCATCCCAAACGTAGATCTAGTACATGTGGGAAACTTCGGATGATTTTATGATGATACAAATTCATTTTATAAATTGTTTCGATTTTTTATAGAACGAATAGCACCATTGACATCCCCGAACAAATGTTTAGAAGAAATGTCGGATGATCCAAAACCATTCTTCTAACAAGATGGTGCCAGACCTACACAAGCGCAAAACTTCTTATGCATCTTGATCTACCAAATCGATTGAATAGATTTACAATAGAATGAATTGTAATTATCTAGTAAACATTTACCTATTCTGCAATGCAGCATGGACGTGGATGCAAATGCCGATCTCAATCCCATATTTTTGCACGTTCTATTCCCAAGTTAAACTATTAATAAAATTTGTAATATGCTATTTAATTTTGATACTAAAAAGGGTAACACTACAATGTACGCAGACCATAAATAATCCGACAATGATTGCAGTAATCCCTGCTAATCCGTTATATTACGTAATATGATTTCAATGACGGATCACATAAAACGAGGAGGTAATATAGGAGGTGGTCACAAAACAATGACCTGAGTGTGCCTCAGCTAGTATAAATAACAGTAGAAACGACGGAGAAAAGTGGGAGGCATTAGAGTGATGTGCCATATCATGATTGTCTATGGATGTAGGCGTAGCAGTAGGCACCAGGCGGTGATTCTTCCACGGTTCAAAGGAAATTTGAGGGCAAAACAAATATAAAATGATAAAAACCGAGCTGAATATCTTACAGAAAAACGATATTGGCTTAGTAGACAAAAATCTATCCACGTTAATTTACTCTCGTAAGTCGGTAACCCTTCGTTCCGGAGTCATCGTCGGCACAGACCGACAGAATTATGAACATGGCCCTTGGGCCCCAAAGTTAAATATTAAAAAGGCCGTATATACGAATCTCATTCCATTTTATTTCCCAATCTTCGAAATTATCTTGTTCTTTTATTTTTTTCAAATGAAGCAAATATGTCATAAATTCGGATCGACATTTAGCCTCAAAATCGAATGATACAATCCATAATAATTTGGAAACTTTGAATCGCACGTGATGTAGCAGCAGACAGGTAGCAACGGTGCAACTCCAAATTACAGAGAGCGCTGTTTAAAACTGGCTACCAATTTATGCTTCGCAAACATGAACATCCTTTATTATAACCACAAGAGAGTCACCAATAAGAAGCAACTAAACAAAATCACGTAAAACAGACAATTCATTCAATAATTGAATATAATAAATGTATTTCATACCAATCATAATGAGAATCCACCTGTTTAATGTATAAATAGTGACTAAACAAATTGGTTGGTACGAAAATTCATTTACGCTTTCGTTGACGCATCTCTCTGCGAAGTGTGACAGAGAAACGCAACGCCTATCAAAAGCGACGGAGAAACATGCACACAGACATACTAAGCAATTGGTGAGAGGGGATACCAACAAGATAAATTTCAAATGAAGGTATATACTCCATTTCATTGATTCAACATTCTTTTAAGGATAACACAAGTAAAAGAGTAACCATCGGTCAAAAAACGCAAGCCAACCAAAACACCAATTATAACCATAGACCCTAATCCTAACTCACGGAATAACCACTTCAAACCAAATTAACAACACAAAATCCAAATTACATCTTCCTAAAACTAATTCCTCCAGCTTCCATCAGACGCACCTCCACCTCTTGAATACCTGCTACCACCTCCATAACCGCCATCACCATAACCACCATCACGGCGACCTCCATAGCCACCGCCACCACCATATCCACCGTCACGACGACCTCCATAGCCACCGCCGCCTTCACGGCGCCCACCGCCACCGCGGCTGAAGCCACCGCCGCCACCACCACCTCCGCCGCGAGTTTGGGCTTCATTGACAGTGATGTTCCTTCCGTCAAGGCTTTGGCCATTCATTCCTTCAATCGCATCCCTCATGGACTTCTCATTAGTGAATGTGACGAATCCAAAGCCACGTGACCTTCCAGTTTCGCGATCATTGATCACCTGCAGAGATTTGACAGAAAGAAGAAAAGGAAGTCAGATCTAGAGAGAGAAAGACAGGAAGTTAAAATAAACTCTGCATATCGATTCGATCTTCGTCTTCAGAAAAATAGATGAAGATGACGTACCGATTGAAGTCAAAATAATAATAAGAGATCAAGTAGTAACAGAGAACATAGTAGTAGTATCAAGTAACACAGTAACAGGAGATCACAGATCAGATCAGGTCGGATTTGGGTGGAATCGCGACAACAGATCCGGATCCGAACTCTGCTGCTGGACGGACCTTCGATTCGAGAACCTCGCCATAGGGAGCGAAAGCATTTTCCAAAGCACGGTCATCGGTGGCCCAGGCTAGACCTCCGACGAAGCACCTATACTCAATCTCAGCAGACGCCATTAGAACAGAAATTCAGAAAACCCTAAGTAGAAGTGTAAAGGAAGGAGAAGGAGGAGGAGGAGGAGGAGAGCTGTGAAGAATGAGAGGGGTTGAGGAGGATTTTATAGTCAAAACTAGGGTTAAAAGGGTGCGTAATGCGCACCCTAGAGTTAGATATTTTTATTGGTTAACTTAACTAGAGTTCACGAGAAATACGAAGAGCGGTGAATGAGAGGGAGTGTTTGGTTGTGGAATAAGATTGTCCTCGGATGAGTTGGGGATTGCGTTGCCGGATTAGGATATTCGTGACTCATTGCCCTTTTGTGGGATAATTTTTATTCACTTAATATAACCTGGCTTAAAGCGGAAAAGAGTTAGCCTGCATTGTTATGGGGCCCACTATGGAATGGTTAGATATTTGTGAGAGCGAATCTCTCTCCTCAATCTTCGTAGCTCATGACTTGCAAGCTGCCACGGTAAGGGTTATCCACTTGAAGCTACCCGTCGTGCACGTCCAATTTGAAAATCGTATTGCCCAAGGAAAATTAGAAAATTATTTAACTATAGTACGGGGTTTATTATTTATCAATAATACTTACAGGTAAGCCATTGGTTTTGAACTTCTAAAAAGTTAAAAAATTTTATTTTGGTTGGCCAAAAAAAAGTTAAATTTTTACCGTTAAATTTCTTCAATAGTCCTTCGGATTAAAATATATATTTTTTCATTTCATGGACAATCGAAACGTAATTCCAATTTCTTCACTATGATAGTCTTTTCCTATGCAGCCCGTTGTTTAGGTAAATGAACTAAATTCCAATTAATTTAAGTGTGGAAATTGCGTAAATTTATAACTCTTATGGTAATTTGAACTCTTACGATGTATCCGATCTCTTTTATTAAGCACTAGGATATGGATGCAATTACTTGTTACATCAGAATATTGTAGTATTATATACATATATGTAGCATAAACAATTATAAGTACATTATACATGGCATTTGGGTCAAGCATTTTGGGAAAAAAAAAATAGCAAACAACTCATTTACGGTGATGTGTATAAAGAATTAAGTGAATGTTAAGTTTTATATTTGAATTTTATCCATTTTTGTAATTGATAATCTGAAAATTAAAATTATCAATTTATTATCTATAAACTTTTAGAGTTTTTGTTTACAGGACCTAGATTAGATAATTGTAAAAATAGGCAAAATTTAAATAGTTCATTGTCAAAATAAGTAAATTTTAAGTAGCTAATTTGCAAAAATTACAAAGTTTAGGTATAAATTTACACTTTTAAACTTTAGTCAACTAATTTCAAAAAATTATTAAGTTCAAGCACATATATGACATTTACCCAAATTAGAAACAAATTAAAGTAAATTAATGTAGTTAGAAAAGAAATAATGTCTCAGTATAAGATTATAAATATTGTTTTATATCAAGATTATAAATATTGGTGCGTGGGAAAATAAGGATGGAGAAAGACTATATTGTTATTCATTACTATATAATAAAAGACCGGGTGTGTTTTTTATTTTTTATTTTTTTCCCTTTTTCCCAATTGATGAAAGTTAATAATATTTGGATCATTAAAGATACCAAAAGTCTTACGCTTTAGTAACAATAATAACAATACGCATGCCATCAGAAGATTTTGCTTAGGGTGATGAGTTGTATGGGCAAGTCAAGTCCTTGTTTTGTTTCGTGTTGAACAGAAATGCAATTGTGTCTTTCAAATTAGTTTATAATATAATCATCAGTTTTGAATCACGTGTTGTGTCGGCTTTGTGATTTGTCTGTGTAATCATGTCAGGGTCGTTCGGTCGGTAAACTTTAAAAATGTTTCCATAAAATCAAGAGAAATTTTAAGTATTTGCAAAAATCTGTTGCATATAACTAATCATTTGGCTGTAACTAAATATTAGGGACAATGAGCATTGCCAAAGCACATAATGCATCCTTGTCCGAAAGAATACTTCGCCAAAAGTCATATGTGGAATTCTAAATTTACTTGCTCTCTATTAATTCTAGATTCTATTAGAGTTTGAGATTGTGGTTTCCATACTCAAGTGTCAAACCTCTAATCTTTAGCTTAAAGTAGGTATAATCTATAAAAACACAATGAAAGTGACTCCAGTACGAATACTCTAATACTCCAATTAGAAAAGCGATGAGGAAATAGTAGAGTAAAGGTCAACATCAAACAAATTGATCATACTTGGAGGTTTGGTCCCTATTTATAGGTGATAAGAGAATTATTATTTAGGATAATTTTGATAAACCATATTTGAAACCGAGCTTCCCAATCAAGAAAGTTCACAGTCATAAATCAAGAAGGTAACTTTCAAGTTGGCTAAATTGTTTAGGTAACTAGCTTGGCGGCTTGATTGATTTATTAAGTTCCCCTTTAGAATGTGTAGATTGATTAAGCAAGTAGTTCTTGACAAGCTGTGAGGAGGCTTTGTAATGCCAATCCACGAAGATTATATCCTTGAGGTAATTAAACTTGCTTACACAATTCTTGAGAAGTTTTGTGGTTGAATTGGGCCTAAGAACTTAAGCCTAAAATTGCCTATCAACACCCCTCTACTCCTAAACATGGAGAGTAGGCCGATGAGTGGATCCCTTAGGTCTCATTCAAGCTTGCAACAAGTCATGTTGATCAGGCGAGGTTGTGTACATTTCCAAAGTGTCATATTTCAAGATTTATGTGAGTTCGTTCCCATTATTCGAAAAGTTGTTGACTTACTGGGGAAGCTACAATTCAAAAATCAATATTTGGTACATAGTCTAGGATTTGACAAGCATGTCACTTAACGTGGCAGACCTCGTAGATTATGGGTGACATAATAATTTAACTTACCCATAACCATAGTTTTGTTTTCCTTCTTTGCTAAGTATAAATAGGCCTATATGTCTTCGATTCCTCCTATAGCACCTCATCTCTTAGAGCCTATTCGTTTGATATACTAGAGCTCCAGAGATGAATTGCTATGTTGTCTTCGAATTGAGGATAAGGCTCACTGGCAAATCGAGCACAATTAAAATTTACAATATTACATAATTATATAAAAGTACAAAAGCATCCTTTAACATATATAACATAAGGGCATTGTACTACTCAAGTCCTTTAGAGTGACAAAATAAACATAAACTAACTAGTTTTTCGACATTTGTTTATATTATAATATTTGATCATCGCTCTCAATATTCCGATCCCTAGCCTAAACTCCAACATTAGTTTTATCTTCATAACTTGAGGTTAGAACAAAACTAAACCCATTAACATCAAGCTAAGTAAGCGATAAATAATCAATAAACAATAAGCAATTATTAAAGCACATCAAGATCAATTTAGTACTAACTTTACATTATAATGACAACCAACCGTGCAAGCCAAACTGAGCTTCATGTAATACGACAAGCAATTGATGATTATGCATGTAATGAGATACTATATTAATGCACATAACATACATTGGCCATTACTCTAACTGAGCATTAATGAGTGGCCTTTGGGTGACTCTTAAGCAATAATGAATGACACTTAGCGACTCCCAAGCACTAATTGAGTGCCTTGAGGCAACTCCTAAGCAAAATATATGAGTAGCGATTAAAGGCTCAAAACCAAGAGCATGCAATTCTATATCCTCAAAACCGAGTTTTATAAACTAAGCTCTTTAAATATGTGACTCGTAGGTTTATTTAGGCAACCAAGCATTAGATATGACTCTTAAGTCATTTTTCTTAAAAAGCTTTTAGGCATGACCCTTAGGTAATTTTACCAAAATCGAGCTTTTTAAAATGTGGCTTTTAGGCTACTTTAATGCCATGCCATGAATGTACGTAATGTAAATCAATTAATAATAACTAAACAACAATTATCAATCATGCATGAGTCAATTTAATAATAATCAAGTAACAACTATCCATAATCTATGTTTGTAATTTTAAAGAATGTGCTAATCGAAACACTAATTATCAATTTATGATAATCTCACTTCCGTTTACAATTCATAAAATATCATTCACAATACGATAGATAATTTTAAGCTCAAGTTATTATATCCGAACTATATCCATCACATACTCTTACTAATAAGCTACACGACAGTCAGACATCACAACCATTATTTATAAATTTATTATTTTTTATGACTCACTTCAATGAAGTCTGAGTAACTTATTTAATTAATGGATGGTCATTAAATTTTATAGCCACTTTGCATTATAACAAGTAAAAAAAGAGTGCTCACATAATGCTCCTAGTGTTCTTCATAATTGTATTAGTCTACAGAAAGATCCACTCTATTTCCAATGTTACCTAAGAATTCTAATTTCAACAATACTATAAGATTTTACCAAGGAACTCATCCTGTTAACATGTCCAAAATCCCCATTCTAAATATATACCTATATTCTAAGTTGATAAAATTTCTCCTTACATGTACATTGAAAGTTTCTACTTAACCCCTTAACTTGTCCTATTTATTATATCTATAAATTCTATTTCATTTTTTTTTTTTTCATTGCAGTTGCCTACCATGTCTCATGAAAATTTGTATAAGTCCAAAAAGTATGTCTGTAAAATTCCATTGTCATATCAACATTATTTTTTTTTCTTTTTATTTATTTATATATCTAATTCTTTTTCTATACAAAAAAAATCATTTCCCTAGTTGATTATCTTTATCAATTTAACTATCCTTATGACTATCATTATTTAGTATCGATATTAGTACACTTATATTTATGTTAGTTATAGAGGATATAGATATTCCAAGAATGTATAGATATTATCTTTGTAATTAAATATATATATATATATATATACGTATATATTCACATGTACGTAATCATAGAAAAATAATAGTAGTAACTTGCACTAAACTATTCAACGAAGATTGGATTAGATTAATACGAGAATCATGGTGCACACCTCCAAACCATGCCTCTTAGGCACACTTAAGTCAAACAAAGATGCACCAACCTTTAATATATAAGGGTTTTTCTCTTCTTATATTTTCCTTGTGAAACTTACAATTTTGAGTGGAGTATACATCTACAAATTGCTGTTGCACAAAAAGGGGAAACCACCAAGTTCAATCTTTTTTTTTTTTTCTTTCAATTTCACTTCCAAATTCCATGAACTCACCATGTTTTAAACTTATTACAAGTTATATTGAGATTAGGTAAAGATTTCTCAAGAAATATGCCTAAACACACTCATAACTTAAATAAAAATGACCTGCATAGCTTTGTCATGATTTTTGCATCTGCAACAACTTATTTTTGCTCAACTTTTATCTTCGATCTCCTTACTCGAATCACCTCCAACAAAAAGAAGATGTTATTTCAAGAGACTACTTCATAACACCCTCCTAATAATTCGAAAATCTTTACAAAATCAAGCCTAAACCATTGTCAAATCATGTGTTAAAGAGGCCTTCCAACTTCTAAAAATGTAACAGTATATTTCAATTTAAAATTGATTCTTCAAACATTTCTAAGCATTTTCTTTCAATAAAATTACTTTACATACCTCTTAACATGTATTAAGTTTTGTTTCATTTGACTCATAAAGATTCATCCATAAAAATTGAAACTTTATTAAAATTAGGGGAAAATGGAAAAAAAAAAACCTATAAACTTTTACTTATGTGCAAATTGATTTCTTGAACTTTCAAATTAAGGTTTTTGACCTACTAAACTTTAATAAATTAGCAAAATAACTCTATTAACCGTTGAATTTTGATTTGATGAGTAAACACTCCTTAAATTTTAATTTTAGTACGAAAAATACCCCTCTAAACCATAGGAGATTTAGAAGGTATTTACGCATCAAGATTAAAGTTTGTAAAATGTTTACGTACTAAAATCAAAGTTTAAAATATATTTATACACCAAAATTAATGTTTAAAAGGGTTATTTGCCAGTTTATAAAAATTTAAAAAATCAAAAACCTTACTTTAAAAATTCAGAGGGTCAATTTACACCTAAGTTAAAGTTCAGTGAAGGGTTTTACAATTTCCCCTTAAAATTAATCATGCATATTTGTATGCATAATAATGTAGATTTTGAAACGAAGAGTACTCTAGTTTTAGCTCAACTTCTTACTACGTGGTTAAAGTTAGGTCATGTTGATGGCCGATCTTTTAGTTTTCTATGTCTACAAGTGGTGGTAACTTGTTGATTAGTGATTGGAGGAGTGAGAAATCAATACTCAAAATAGAGAATATGGAAAGGCCAAAACTGCATGTTTTATACTAAGTGTTAGAGTTGTTACATAAAATAGGGGAATTCTGATTTTCTACTTTGAATTTCTTACCATACAACTATTTTTGAGTGCTTCCAAAAAACATTATCAAAAGTCTTCTATGCCTAGAAAGGAGTGGTAGTGGTGGTCCTCCAAATAGTGCTTGAAGATAGAAGTTATTAGGTCTTAAATTAGTTAGGTCGAGTTGTATTGTTGATACTTAGAAATATTCTAAATATTTACAGATCAGCTTCATAAGCTATCTTTAGGGGTGTTTTATGAGGTGTTGAGTGGTGGTATGGCCAAGGTGATGGCAAGGCAAGAAAGAGGGTTTGAAGTAGTACCAAAACCTGCATTTGTTTTTGCAAGTGTGTGAGTGAATGTAAAGAAAATGAGAGAGAGAAAGTTGACGGTTCGAGTTTATTACCTTTCAAGAGGAAATAGGAGAATTATAAAAGCATGCTCCCACATGGACCAAGTGCTATTGCTTCTTCTTCCTTAAATTGGACTAAAGACATTATGACATCAGCAAAATAAATGCTAAAGACGGGGAGGCGAGTGGGTAAAGAAATTTTGGTCTTGGGCCCCAGCCTATATATTTCTCAACTGTCTCTCGATGACTAAAATCCTGTAAGATATGTAGGATCTCTTTTCTTTTTTTTTTTTTTCAATACTATTATCCTCATTATTGCGTACTGGTTACATGTACTACTATTGTTATTATTATGACTTATTTTCGGTACACAGTTTATACATGTGATAAAATTATTTTTGTATTGCTTTTTAATGAAAATTTACGAGTAAACTTAAAATAATTTTTGTGACACATAAGTGTGTAAATCTCGTTACTCTTACATTGCTCCTTGATGTTTCAGATACAAACAATTATTTCAACATTAGTTAATCATTCAATAGCAAAACGCAGTATTTTGACTTTAGATTTCTATTTTAGCCTTTGTTTGTCATTTGGACCTTAAACTTTGCGCTGTTGTTGTTGTTATTGTTTATTATTTATTATATATATTTTTGAAATCTCCTAAATTGTTATCTTCCCTGGCTATTTCTCAAGCTATATATATTTGATTCCTTATTTGCTGGCATCGTTTCTTTAAATCTTCAACTCTTCCAATTCTAAAATTTTATTCTTACTATTATCATTAGTATTCTATGAATCAACTCCTTGAAAGTTTACCAAAATTTTCATTAGTATGTTTGTCTCTCTTAATTATTATCAATTTTAATAGATCATTGCCACTTAATTTATTTAAATGTCCAGGGCATTACAACTCCCAACTTCTAAATTCTTTTGATTTTTCTCTCTCTTGCTTTCCCAATATTTCCTTTGTTTTTCGCAATGAACAGTTTCTTCAGCAATCGGTTTTAAGTTTTTTCATGATAATGGAGGGGCTAACCAACTCAAGTAGGGTGTCTTCTTCAAAGACCTTTCAATCATAATTATTAAAATTACGAGTTAACAATTTTATAAATTTATGATTTTAGATTTTTTTTAATTAAAATGGAAAATCGTTTATGTGTAGATTTCTAGTAAAATTATGAATTTTCCTGTATGAATCTACAAGCTTACAATTTTACCAGTTTTGTACTATTCTACCGATTATATGTATTTAAATGAATAATAGAATCGTGATTTTAACAAGTAGATTGAAGAATACAGTGCTTCATCAAGTGGCTATATTACACCACCCCCTTAGCCTGGCAGTGTGGGGCAGTAACTACGATGGCAATGATACTAAGAAAGGCATCTACCTAGAAACGCATACCTAAGGGAAAGGTAAAGGATAATTCAAGCCATTCCTCAAGATAAGTACCTCAATGACAGGAAAGATAAAAAGGAGGTAAAAGCTCCCTTCAAGGAAGCTAGAGAGAGTAATGGTCCTTTTAGTGTGGTTAGCATAATTCTTAATTGTTAGCTTCTCTTTGTGGGTAAAGTGCGGTGCCTTGTAAATTAAGAGGTAATCCGGCCTACCAATGAGGACTAAGCTTCTTTAATTGATTCAAACAAAGCATTCTATTTTGAGGTTAAATCATATTTGAATCTAATTTAATTAACGAATCGGATATAATTAAATATGATATAATACGATACGGTTTGGTTTAGAATATATAAGCATTTCACACAACCGAACAAAGGAGAAAAAAACAAAAAAAAAGTCCCCACGACTCGATAACAACAGCAGCTTCAGTCACACATATATACGCGCAAACACTCCCAATGCTTTTGTCACATGCCTGCATACGCCTAATCGAACGCTGCTGTCTACGCACAGTCACTGCCGACCGATCATCCAGCTTCACGCTACTACAGTACGTGGAGCAGCAACCGAGCACAGCAGAAATCCAACGTCCACAGTGCACCATCTGCTATAGCACTCTTCACTACAGAAGCCAACAGCTTTCGTCTCTCTCCTGCAGCGGAACAGCAGCAGAACAACAGCCACATAGCAGTAAAACAGCAGCCTACACAACAACAGCAAGCCAACTCCAATCAACGGTCATGCTACGTTACTGCACACGGACAACAACAGCAAACCAACTCCAATCAACGGTCATGCCATGTTACTGCACACAGACGACAACAGCAAGCCATACCCTTCACGCAAGCCACCACAACCGTAAATCCATCACTGCTGCAAACATCAGATTGATCCAATGCTGCTCCGAACGACAATATACGCATGCCGTAGCTGAGCATCATCAGGTTCAGTTTCTATCTAAGTTTTTTATTTATTATTACTATTTCTGATTTATTATTATCATACTATATTATTGCTTTTAGGATTTTCGTGGTTTAACATGCTGTGCTATATATATATGTATATATGTGTATTTCTTAGTTTGAGATATTTCTTTTAGCATTAGCTTTAATATGGATTAGGTATATTATGATAATATAGAGATATATAGACCTTAGAAGATTGTTTTTTTTTTTAATTTATTTTTATTATATGCCTTATTACATTATCTATTAGTGATATAATATATATATATATATATATATGTTAGTTTAGGAGTTTAGTATTAGTTCTTGTAGGAGTTTATTATATAGAATTAATTTATTTTGATAGATAGTTATATTTATTAGTTTAGTGGTTGTTAGAATTAGTCATATTTTAAGATTTGGTTTTATTTAAGGATTTATCACATAGAAGGTTATTTTTCTTTAAATAAAAATTAATAAAAGACCCTTTTTAAAAATAGGATTGTTAGAGCAAATTTTTTTAAAACAATAACATTTAAGAATTAAGACCCTTTTTTGTAAAAAAAAAAAAAAAAAAGAACAATTACACATGTGTTAAAAACACGCTCGAACCCACTCCTCAGACTAATTCTATAGTTGTGCGCATGATAGGACTGGGGATCCAATCTGTTCCTTTTTATCAGCTTTGCATGCTTTGCCTTGCAAGTATATAATAGTGGTTTTTAATTATTGTTTATAGGTTGTTTTATTTATTTATTTTTATCTCACTTAGTATATGCATAGTTATTTTTAAGACTTGTACTAATTTTTTATTTTATTTTATTTTATTTTTATCACGTCTTTAATTGCTAGTAATTAGTTACAGCATTAGTGTCTAATGAACATATGTTAAGTTAAGTTTTAGTTTATTTATTTTTTATTATTTTTTTTAGATTTCATGTTTTCAAAATGATATCTCGTACTTTACAAAATCTTGTTCTTTGCATTTGTATTAATTTAGAAAAATTGCATTAGGCATGTTAGGTTTTTTTAACTAAAAAAATCATTTTGATGTTGATAAAATAAAAAAAAAAAATTTTAATTGACTTCTTTTCTATGGTCAGATGTCTTTTCCATAGTTTAGATGTTTTTTTCATAGTTTAGGTTTCTTTTTTATGATTCAGACATCTTTTCTATGATTAAAATTTTTTTTTTCTATGGTTTAAAAATCTTTTTCATAGTTTAGACATCTTTTCTATGATTTAGATATCTTTTCTATAATTAAGGCATCTTTTCTATGATTAGGAAATTTTTTTTCTTTCTTTCTTTCTTTCTTTCTTTCTTAATGTTTTAAGCATCTTTTCTATATAAAAGTTTCATCATGTAGAACATTGCATATTTCATAAAATCTTTAGGGTTTTTCTTGAAAATAAAAAAATTATCACTTAGTTATTTTTAAATAAAAATTTTAATTTTGTGCTTTTCAAAAATTAAGTTTTTAGGTTTTTTTTATATTAGGAATAAAAATTAGGCTTCTAAGGATTTTTATTAATAAAAATAAAATGGTTAATAAAAATGCAAATTTAACCAATCATTTTTTATAAAAAGAACCAACCCACTAAAAATTTTTTTGAAAGAACTACGATCATCTGATCTTGGCTAGTGGGTACACAAGTACCTTCGGGGCGACGATAAAATTTGTAGAAACTTAGGTTCTTTTTTCTTTTAATTTTATTTATTTATTTATTTTTAAATATTGTGATTAGAAAAATAATCCTAATTTCAGTAAATAGATAGTGGTACCTGTTAGGGTTTAATAGGTTAGCCCCCGAATTTGGAACCCTCTAGTTCTTTATTAAAATTGAAATCAAAGACCGGTAGTCAAATCGTAATCAATCCACCCAATTGGTTACAGTTTTTTTTCTTTTCCCGACTCTGGTCGGGTGGCGACTCCAAAAATTATTTTCAATAAAAAACCGGAATTTCTCAATTTCTTTAGTCGAGGATTAATATTAAACTGGTTAGGGTTTAGTATTAATCAGGAAATGAGAAATCAATTTTAAACAAAAATGGAAAAATTAGACTCGACACTAACTAGTCGACTAGGACAGGTAAGTCACCGAGCTCAATCGAGTATAAAGTTGGGCAGAAAGGTTGATGTAAGAGCAGAGTAGAAAAATCGACCTGCTGGTAAAGTGCCGACCTGAACATATGAGAAGGGGCAAGGGTCTTGCGGGAAGACTAATCAGATCAAGTATTTCAAGTGTTAAGGGTTCGGACATATGGCTGCTCAATACCCAAATCGACGAATGATGATTATTAAGAGAGACATCCTGAAGCTCAAAGTAGAGAGTATAGATGAGGAACTCGAGGAGGAGGAGGTTCTTGTTGAGAGAGAAAATGCCGAGAAAGAGCTGATTGAAGAGAACGTATTTCCTGAAGACTTAGATCGGTTATTTATGCTTATCCAACATACTATGAACGTGGAACCCTTGCAAGAGGAGCAATAGAGAGAAAATTTGTTCCATAGTACCTGTAAAGTGAATAATCAAATGTACGCCCTCATCGTGAATAGTAGAAGTTGCAATAATGTGGCATCAATCGATCTTGTTTCAAAATTGAAGTTGCCAACTATTTCACATCCAAAGTCGTATAAGTTATACTGGTTGAGTGAGAAAAGAGCATTACATGTTATTCGGTAAATACTACTGCCAATCACTATAGGGAATTACTTTGATAAGATTCTCTGCGACATACTACCTATGTGTACTTCCTACGTGTTGCTGGGTAGGCCGTGGTTGTTTCACGAGAGAGTTATACATGACAACTACAAGAACACGTGTATGTTCAAGAAGAATGACCTGAAGATTACGCTGAATCCAATGCCGTTGAGAGAAGTTAATAAGTTACAGACAAAACTTGCTCGCGAATTGAAGAAGGCTCTAGTAATGAGTAGAGTTAAGCTCCAAGAGGCCATCAATGCTAATGAGTAGACCCTCATATTGGTCAGGCAACTATTAAAAATGAAGGAGCGAGGTGAGTTACCCTAGGAGGTCAAGGAGTTGTTAGATGAATATGCCAACCTGTTCCTAGAACAATTACCCGAAGGGTTGCCTTCAACTCGAGACATAGAACGCTATATTAACTTAGTACCCGGAGCTGCACTACTAAATAAGCTAGCTTATCGGATGAATCCCAAGCAAGCTTCTAAGCTCCAACGTCAAGTCAATGAGTTGTTGGAGACAGGCTATGTAAGAGAGAGTTTCAGCCTTTGTGTTATGCCTGCACTTTTAGTGCCGAAAAAGGATGGAACTTGACTGATGTATGTAGATAGCCGGGCCGTGAACAAAATTACGATTAAATATAGGAATTAAATCTCGAAGCTAGAAGACATGTTGAATGAATTGAGTGGAGTCAAGACTTTTAGCAAGATTGATCTTAAATCTAGCTAACATCAAATCCACATGAGACCAGACGACGAATGGAAGACTATGTTCAAGAATTGACATGGACTTTACGAGTGGATGGTCATGTCCTTCAGCTTGTCTAATGCTTCGAACACTTTCATGAGATTAATAAACCATATGTTGAGACATCTAATTAGGAAGTGTGTCATAGTGTACTTTAACGACATCCTGGTTTATAGTGCCGACGTGCCGAGTTACTGTGAATATCTCACAACAATTCTAAATATTTCCCGTGCCGAGATATTATTTGGCAATTTAAAGAAATGTTGCTTTTAGTAGGAGGAAGTAATATTCTTGAGCTATATAATCGGTGGAAGAGGCTTGCGAGTTGATATAAAAAGATCCGAGAAATTGTCGAGTAGCCGACTCCTACTACTTGTACCGACATGAGAAGTTTTCATGGACTGGCTTCGTTTTATAGAAGGTTTATTAAGAATTTCAGTACCATCGTCGCGCCACTTATCAAGCTAACCAAAAAGAACACTGACTTCCGATGGAAAGAAAAGGAGGAGAGAAGTTTTACCGAGGTAAAAGAAAGATTAACCTCCACCTCGATGTTAATACTACCCAACTTCGACAAAATTTTTGAGTTGGAATGCGATGCATTAGGCATTGCATTAGGCATTGGAATAAGCATTGTCCTAATGCAGGAAAGCCGAACAATTGCATTCCGTAGTGAGAAGCTCTAAGGACTGCAACTGCATTACTCCATGACAAAGAACTTTTGGCACTGATCCGAGCAATGTAAGTCTGGTAATATTATTTACTGTCGAGAGTATTTGTCATATATACTAACCATGAATCGCTGAGATACCTTCGAAATCAAATTAAGTTATCGAAGTAGCAAGTAAAATGGGTTGAATTCCTTGAAGAATTCAATTTTGTGATGAAGTACAAACAAGAAAAGAGCAACGTAGTTGCGAATGCTCTTTCGAGAAAATATGCGCTTTTATCAAAACTGCAGACTAGACTGTTTGGGTTTGTAAGTATCAAAGAACAATACTCCAAGGATCCACACTTTGTACCCATAATTTTGCGATGTGTGGATGGAAGGACAGTGGACAAGTATTATGTAAAGGAAGGCTACTTGTTCTGAGGTGGAAAATTATGTGTGCCGATTTGCTCACTGAAGGAACTGCTAATCAAGGAAGCCCATAGTGAAGGTCTCTCTAAACATTTTAAGGGAAGGAGGACTTGTGAACTGATAAATAGCCGATTCCTTTGGCTGAGAATGAGAAAAGATGTACACCAAATTGTCGAGAGCTGTGCTTAGTGCAAGTAGGCCAAATGCCAAGCCAAGCAAGGGAAAGAAATGCCCCTACCTGCACCAATGAGGCCATAGACTAAATTGAGCATGGACTTTGTTCTCAAACTACCGTAAACTGCCCGAGATAAAGATTTTGTAATGGTTGTCGTAGATCGGTTTAGTAAGATAGCGCACTTTGTACCTTACACAAAGACTAGCAACGCTTCATCTATTGCTCTTCTTTTCTTGCAAGAGATTGTGCGGATACACGAGTGCTGAGAAGTGTAGTCTCTAATAGAGACTTGAAGTTTTTGAGCTATTTCTGAAGAACCTTGTGGCGTCGGTTAGGAACCAAATCACTCTTCGATACCTAATGTCACCCCTAAATTAATAGCCAAACAGAAGTGGTCAATCGTACTTTGAGGTCACTATTTCGAGCTACAGTGGGCAAAAATTTGGCTAATTGGGACGCCTACCTACGAGTAGTTGAGTTCACCTATAACCGAATAATACATGACACCACTAAGCAAACTCCCTTTGAAGTAGTTTATGGATTCAATCCTAAGTTGCCCTTCAATCATACCCCTATACCAATACCTATACAAGAGGACCCTGATTCAATGGCCAGAGCACAATCCCTTCAGTACATCTATGATAGGGTCACTCGGCACATCAACCAAGCTGCTAAAAGAATATGATAAAAAACCAAGGATAGAATAACTAAACAATTTCAGCTAAGAGATTTGGTATGGTTACACCTCAGTAAGAAACGGTTTCTAAACAAGAGGAAAAACAAATTATTTGCAAGAGTAGAAGGACCTTTCAGAATCCTCTAGAAAATCAATAACAGTGCCTACAGGTTGGAATTGCCTAAGGACTATGGGAATTCTAATGCTTTCAACATTGCTGACTTCAATCCATATCACCCTGATAGAAAACTAAGCGAATACTAGTCAAATTTGATCCCAAATCCAAAACAACCTAGAAGGAATTATGGGAATCAAGCTACCGGCCCTCTGACCTATAGTCGAACTCAAGGACTAGAGGAGCTAGCACGACAAATCTTTCTATTTCAATCAACCCCTGCCAAGACCGAATACTTCTTTACCGAGTTACTCTTCATGCTATGCTGTATGACTGCCCATTTTTCTACAATATGTTGAGTTGATAATTACTCTCTAGTATCGAACCGACCAATTACTCGGTATCTTCCTTGCGAAGAAGCCGAAAGAGAGAGTCTGGACTGACTAAGTCATCCCTACTCGGACAAGCTCATATGTCCGTACTTTTTATCTGCATCTTCTAACGACCTCGCTAATGTAGCATCACTACATGTATAGTATCATATGTAGAATCCGTTACACCAATGATTGGTTTTCTTGTATATTTATTTTTATCTTTTTGTATCTTGTACATTATTTCCTTAGCATATGCTTTTTTTGTCTTTTCCTTTTTAGGCAAGTTGTCTTAACTTATAGGTATAAATACCCTTATACTTGTAACCATGACAACATCAAATCATTCTTATTATACACTCTTCGAGTACTTTTTCTTTCTTATATAAATACTATTTGTTTACTCTCGGCATCACTCTTGTTCTTTCCCTTAAGTAAGGTTAGGTGGTGAGTAACCTTACCGAACCAATTCGTGCATCATATCGAATTAAGTTGTGAGTTCTCGGAAGTTCTATTGGTGCGTCATATCTTTTGGAGTTGTTCGTGAGTTTTACTTATTGTTTCATTCTTCATTTTTACTCTTTCACACTCTTCCTCATTAATCCTTTTCGAGCTTTCTATAAGCTTGGACCCATCCAACGACCAACTTTATCTGTTCTTGATCACGGTTCGCAACACCTTTCTTCTATCTAATAGATAGCTACTGCCATACAGCTTTACCTTTTTGTATTAGAGGGAGTGCCCTTGCACCTATACAATACATGGCTAAACAAATTCTGTTACTTGACGAGTACCAATAAATATTCATGTTTTTGTTTCTTCCCCCCTTTTGCCTTTTATGTACATGAGTTTATTTCCCTTTTTAGATGTACCATGTTGTCTTTTCTCCATATAAGAAACCCTAGTACTAATAGGGCCCAATATAAATAACCCCTTTGTAAAGTGAGCAAACATTGGTTTTCTCCTTCAATATTAATGAATGTTCCCTTTTGTTTCTTATAGTCACATAGCATAAGTCTCCATTTACACTCTTATCTAGTTTCTTTAACAATAATTAACGGTGGGTTCCCCTATCATTACAGTCATGAGTCATATTGAGTGTAGTGTAAGTCTATAAGTAAATCGTGATGAGTCATATCTGAGTACCAACTCACTATTATTAGCCTCTACCTATATTTTTTCTCTTCCAAGGATAACCCATAAACACACTTGGTAAACTTTACTAATTAACTTAACTCCTAGGCACATCAAGTTAAGCCATTGTTATAACCCGACCTAAGCATAAATCTAGCACAGGATATGATAATATCATAATTCTTTGTAATTTTGGAACCAATCTAGTTATATCAATATGACAATACATGGATTCAGAACGTTTATAGCATATTTGTTTAATTCCATATAGGTAAAATGATATAATTATTCCATCCTTACGAAGCTATTACCATGTTCACTTTTCCAACTGCTATTCTACAAAATTCTTATAATTTCTAAATATGAAACATTAAAGGATAGGGGTATATTCTCGTACTATAAGGGATATACTAATATTTTTAGATATATTCCAAATATCTTAGTAATGTAATTCTCTACGTGTTTACTTAAAAGGAATGAAATAGTCATTCCCCTTTATTCATTATTATGTCATTTACTTTGTTTTTAGTCTCAAAATTAACATTCCATAAGACTCTTAATTACTTAAAATCAAGGAATCCCAATTCCTTATTATAACCTAAGAATCCCTATTCCTTGCAAGTCTTTCCTTTTCTTCCCAAAATAACCCCATCCTCACCACAGCCACCACAATATAAGACCACATGATACCACTACAGAACATCACCATAGACCCTTATGCACAGTCGCCATACACCACCACAAACCAACATGTGCCACCATAATAGATGACCATGCACCACCATGCACTAACCACTTGTAATAAGTTACAGTTGGAGATTTGATTTATCACAAAAAGAAAAAAGTTCGTGATTTGTCAATTTCGAATCGAATTCAAAAGACATTTTGAAAGCTCGATCTTAAGGGATTGATTTTTCTTCTACCTCATCATAATCCATTTTTAAATTAATAGTGAAGTTAACAAATCATACTCAATGAAAAGAGAGAGAGAGAGAGAGAAAACTAAGAGAGGGGGGAAGAAAATAAGGATAAATTTCTTTTTATTTTCTATTATGGGTTTATTCTTCTTATTCTTTTTTTTTTTTCAACTAAACAATGTAATACTTATTCCTCCTTTATTCTATTTTCAATGAATCATAATTTCAATCTTTCTCTTTTCTATTCAATAAACTAAACCGGCTATCTGTGTATAACTAAATAAAATAATAGCTATTACTTTTTTTATTCAATTTCTCAAGAATTACAATTATATTCCCATTTCATTCCATTTTGTTGATCAAATGTGACCGGTTACTTCTTAATGGTGAAAAAAGATTCACTAATACTAATGTACCGCATTTTAATGAGTGGTAGTAAGTATTAATAATATTTAATCACATATCAATTATTGCAGTCGTTATTTTTACATGTTAAAATTTTATTAGTACTTATTCACTATTCATCAAAACAGATGGTGTGTTAATGGCATGCTTAGAGTTCTTTCATTGTTTATTTTAGAAAATTAGAGAAATCACAGAAAATATTACAAATTAAGCAAAAAATAATTAGAAAACTAATTTTTGTATCCTTACTTCATACGCTTCAACATTTATCATTTATAATCATACCCATCGGATTCAGAACGATGAGCACAAGGCCAGTCCTTATCGCTCTATATCACTATTTATCTAAATGTTAAGGAGTTTATTACATACCTTTACATAATATTTACAAGCCAAGAGATGCTAAATACTATATTTGATGGGAGGAAGAAAAAGGCAAAGGAATAATTGGAGAGGAAAAGGTCAAATTTACCCTTTTCAGGAAAAGTATAAATCTAGACGGTGAATGAATTATAGAGGGAAAATTTTGATCGCTTCGACAATTATATGAAAAGAATCGGAAGAAAACTCTATAAAATGGTTTGTGGTCGAATTACGTGGTGAGGTTTTGAATTCGCATTAATCTCAGCTCTAGAGAATGATTGCAGTGGAAGGCCAGAAAAGGTAAGGCTTTAACTCCGAAACTTTGTCTCCGGAGTCCATACTTACTTTAACGTGGCTTCGTGTTGTGTCAGTAGCTGTTTTGACGTCGAAACTTGGAAGCATTCTTGCCAATTTTTGCTTGAGTATTGGATTGTGAGCAAAGAAGCTAATTCGGCCTTACCGTTCGGTACTCTCAAACCTTGTGAAATTGGATAAACGAGAGGGTCAGAAGGCAAAAAAATGTGAAACGAAATAAGGTCCCACCGAGATTTGAACTCGGGTTACTGGATTCAGAGTCCAATGTCCTAACCACTAGACCATGGGACCATCTTTAATTCTGAAAATTTTTTATATTAAATAACTCTATTCTATCGTTTTATATTTTTTTTTATTATTTTTTTTTTGTTGTTTCACTTTCGATTTACTTTTGCAAATAACACGATTTAAAATTAATGCTGTACAGCACATACATAGACTACCAAGTGTATATAGATGCAAAAAACACTATTTAAAAATACCAATTTATACTACTTTTGTTTTTTTTTTTTTAATTTCTAGTGATTAAAATGAAAAAAAGAAATTTAAATACGTATCAATTATTAAAAAAAATATATATTCTTCCGACTAAGTTATAAAACCTTAGCTACTTTTCACTTTGAAGACTCAACTTTGCACTTTAAATGAAAACCTCAATGTTTCTCTAACGCTTTATTTAGCGTTTGCAATTATGGTAGTTGAAGGCATCTTTATCCCATAATAATTCTAAAAGTTCCTTACTCTCCTCATCAACTTCTTTACAAACTTTCTACTTCAAGAAACTCTATATTTTATCCCACAGTTTTTTCACCAAAGTTCCTTAATATATTTTTTTTTTTTGCTGGCCATATACAATAAATTTAAGTTTTAAATCACAACTTTTGATATTTTGTAAATACAATTTTAGTATCAACATATATACTATTTGTACAATATAATAAATATTATTATGTTAATAATATTATTATAAAAAAATTTATTTTTACATTAATTAATATTATATTTGTTCATTATTATGTTAGAAATTATGGTTTTTTTGTCAATTTTTTAATTTAAAAAAATTAAACAGTTGGGATGTGCCTCGTCAAAAGCTCGTCCCATGTGAAGGGATGGAATTTATCACCGAGGAAGGGTTCCTCCATCCAGTTTAAGGAATGAGGGATAAAGATGCGCCTAAGAACTCTATAAGTTCTTTATACTGCCACATCAGTTTTTCCAAAAATTTTGCACTTTATTCTGAGGTTCCTTCATCAGAATTTTTTAACACTTTTTTTTATCCTTTTTGTGGGTCATGTAAAATAATCTTTAAATTAATATTTTTAATACTTGTAAATACAATTTTAATATCAACAAATGTAATTGGGCAAAAAATTAAGAGAATATTAAAAATAAGTAAGCATCATATTTCTCGGATTATAATTGAAATTAGATGCCAGATTGAAATTTTGTAAGTTTTAGTTAACGAGACCATTTTAGGGATATTAAAGATTTGGAAGACCTTAAAAATATGAATAGGAACTACTTTGTGTTATTGATGGTATTTGGAAATTTTCCATATTTTGTGGGTGCTCAAATGGTGGTAAATTTTAAGAATTATTGGGATCCATGAGTTTTCTCAATTTTCAACTAAAGAGAGAGTTTTACAATAGGCTAAATTGAAATAAATTTCATATGAAAAAAATACATACAATTCACCTTATTTATAGTAGGAAAAAGAAAAAGAAATATATTCATATCAAACTATTCATTGTATGAAAACATAGGATAAATAAAAAAAAATATTACCGTTTAATGGCTACAAGCATTTACAGAATTAAAAAAAAAAAAAAAAAAAAAAAACCAAGTAGAGTTGGGGACATCCTCCATCAGAGGAACGTCCCAACAATAAGGGACACAATATATCCCATTTTGTCAGGTAAGCGTCCCTCCACATCGGACAAGAAACTCGGGATATTGATGCTCTTATAATGAAAACAACCTACGTAGACCTTATAGGAGTTGGTACTTGCAAGTTGCAAAGTGTGTGGAGCACTGCCACACTTCCATCAAAAAGCAGGAACTTTAATTTCCTTAATTGCTATTTGGCAGCTAATAGCTTAATCTAGGCTTAATTTTAAACTTGATGCCTAATTAGTTTTGCATTAACAATCCAAACTTTCCAAATGCAAATTACGATACATAATTGAAATTCGTATTGCCAAAGTTAATAACTCAAATAACTCCATTACCTTGTGTTAAATGAGATGGAATTTTGACCAATGAATGTAGACATCTGTCTTTTCTAATTAAAAATAAAAGTAAATTTCTATAGGGCCTTTCACAAGATTTTAATTTAAGAAAAGCTCCATCACGAGGAGATTTTACATTTCCGTTCCCCGTTTTAATGGATCGATCATGCATTTAATTCCATCATTAATTTTCATTTTATTAAATTCAAACAATTAAATTCACAGTTTATTCAATAATTTATATTTAAAGGAGGAAAATTAAGAGTAAGATGAAGAATAAGTTTGATTCTATAGAAAATAAAGATGGGACGGTAGAAAAATACTTATATAAAATATGTGCCAAATGGTTATCTAATATCAAATTAAAATATATATATATATATATATATATATGTTAGAGCATGAAAAAAAGGGGGGAAACCTCTCGTAGGCCACCACCAAGTAGCTACCATCTCCACTCCGACCACTCCTCATTAGACTCAATGTTATCAAAATTAATAGATACATATGTACCAGGTTTCTTCACCAAGAGCCTGAAAGAGGAAATGGCAAATTATTCTCATACAGAAGTGGTGATAGGGATATCATGGGTGCGACTCCTGGGTAAATTCTTGGTGGTCCGTTCATCATGTATGGAGGTAGACCTACAAAAAGCTCTTTGTAGCATAGCCTATAAGGGTCCTTTGATGCTCAAGTTAACAAAGAGAAGAGAATAATTGAGAGAATAAGAGTAAGTTCCCAAGAGTGTTAAGGGTGTCAAGAGTCTATATCCTTTTACTAGAAGACTTTACCTCTATTTATAAATAGGGGTGCTGACCTATGCAAACACATGAAAAAAAAGAGTTGATTGGTACAAAATCCAAGAGGGCTGCACTGCTAGTGTGCCATAAGACAACCCTCCTTTTGTCGGTTGGTAGATGCTTGAGATATGAGCCCATCCATCAGTAGAGAGTGGCCACATTAGTTTGGTGGCTAGATCAAAGGTCATGCGACAAGTAGTTAATCAATATTTAATGATGAGAGATAAAAAAGCAAAGAGGGGGAAGGGTGCTTGGTTTGCTAACCAATGAGCTCCTTTGAACCAGCCTTTGGAAGAAGGGAGGTGAGCTTCTCTTACTAGGGATGAAGGACAAATGCCAAGGACCTTTGGAAGGAAGTTTTTTGGGTGCTTAAGGCCAGAGTTGAGTATAAGGGTATGCTCAGACGAGCTCCAAGCTATTCTTCATTTGGGCAAGAGAGATTTTGTGAGCACTTGGGCCAAGGATCCCTAATGTGCTTAAGCCTTTAGAGCCTCAAGCATGAGATATGGCCATCAACTGAAAGAAATTAAAGATAATAAAATTGAAACAGGGGTAAACCAAGAATTAAAATAAAAAGATATCTTTTACAAGAAAAACTTCAATTAGATCACCCCTTAACAGCACTTTAATTGTCAACATTCTTGGTGAATCTTTGGGTTATAAAGTATTACAGTATAAACTACTATCTCCATAGATATTAAGTCTTTACTATGATTTTGACTCGATCGTGGAACAATATGGTCAATCCTACATATGGGCATAATATTTAAGAAACCATTCACAAAATGGTCCTTGATTTATTAACCGGACATATTTAACTATTAAAGAAATAAGAGCTAAATTATGATGTCTCCATCACGACTTCTAATAAAGTTGAAGTATGGATGAGAATCCAAGGATACTGGCCATAAGAACGATCGTTCCAGCCTCTCTAAAGGATCTATATAGAATCTTAGACTTCCATGACTATGCCCACGGTTAACGTTGTTATCTATGTCCTTAAACAACAGCTGGCTAGAGTAACCATGGACTTGCATTAAATAACGACGATGGAATTGTGGTTCGTGTCAACAGAATAAAACACGAACAATTAGGCTCTATGTCATGGAAGAGCAAGGCTACCTAAACTACCATATATAATCTACAATCGAGATAAGGTAACGTTTGGTTGTACAATTTTTATGATATTAAACTAAACAAAAAAATTTATTTCATGTTTAGTTCGTAACTTTACTTGATGATTAGATAAAAAATGAGACCGATAAACTGGACAAAAAGCTTAATTTTAATTTTATCTATACCATAATATAAAAATAAAATTCACTTGATAAGAAAATAAAAATATTTTACATTCTTAAAAATACGCTCTATGTTATAAAATTAAGTTAATTAATATTATTTTTGTTAAATATTACAAAAAAATATTTTATAATATGAAAAATTAATTTTATAATATAAATTTTGTATTTATACTATATAAACCAAATATAATACAATNCACCGACAGCTCCATTGCTACTGTTCCATTAACCTTAATAGGTAAAAGTAAAACATCCATGGCTGCACTTTAATCACCATGATCAGCTAAAACTCCTTTTGACTGTTTAAACCTTTATTTTGCCATTGGTTATAAAAATTAAATTAATTTATAATAAAAATTTATGTTATGTATTATATAAACCAAATATAATATAATAAATTTATATTGTTCCGTCCTTTTTATACTTATTCTATCTATTTTTTTTTTAATTCAATTTAATTTTTATAACCAATGGCAATATAAAGGTTTAAACAGTCAAAAGGAGTTTTAGCTGATCATGGTGATTAAAGTGCAGCCATGGATGTTTTACTTTTACCTATTAAGGTTAATGGAACAGTAGCAATGGAGCTGTCGGTGTCGGCATATTTGTTATTAGTTACATGCATTTCTGTCAGTTACCGATATTCACATGCAGTTGATTATCTGTGAGACTTCACGACATTCCAAAATAAATTAAGAGGGAAGTTCTTGTTTTAAGGAGATTGAATTGAAAATAGAAGTAGAATATTAAAACTAAAACTTTCTACTTATGTTTAGTTAAATAACTGCACCGTGCACAACTTTTAGTAATAATATTCATAGGAGGAGCTACAGTCCTTCTAAATTCTAGAAACACAATATCATGTGTCAATAGCTGTGTTATTTAACATTACGACATGCAACTGTTTCAATTGGTAACATGATTTGCATAAAAAAAGCATCTTACAAGTACTCAACAAAAGAAGAAAAAATGCTAAGAGCCAAAAGGTAAGAGCAATGGAAAGTTATGATAGACAAAAATAAAAGATTTTAGGTTGAATATCACATTAGATACCTACTCTTTGCTGATTTTTGCAATTAATTATTACCTACAAATTTTTCTAGGTTATTTATATTAAGGTAGTTAATTGTAAAAATGCAAAGTTAATTAATTACAAAAATGAGTAAACTTCAAATAGTGAATTGTAAAAGTGGAGGAAATTTAAAATTAGTTTGATGTGAAAACGAATCTAATCAAAACCTAAAAGCATGCTTTTTTTTTATTTTAAAATTGGAATTAAGTTCATCTTTATGATTGACTAGATTGTGATTGCATTGTTATAGAAATTTAAGGGATAATCATAATAAATTATGAGAGTAACTCGATTACTAGAAAAGCAAATTACATTATAAAACGGTCAAAAAGGAAATCTTGAGTATAGTGAAAGATTTTAAGACCGGATGGGAATTCAACCGTGAATAAACCTAATTAAAATTCAATTAAACAACTATATAGCATACAATGGATTAAACTGTTCAAATAATGGCAGATAAACATCAAATCTTTAGATCATCGATTTTATGCCATGTTTGCTGTAAGGGAATGAAATAGAATACAATGGATGAAATTAAAACTAAAATCACAAAATCGATTTCTATATTTTGAAATATCCAAGGAATAAAATATATATATTAGTATTTAGCAAAAATACCCATAATTCTTAGACATTATAATTAGGTTGAAGTTTTAATTTTAATTAATAAAGAATTAATAGAGTTGTGATTCTACTTTTATGAGGTGGAATCCAATTATTAAATTTTTTTTTGAAATCAGAATATTTTAAATGTGCTTTCAAATATAAGGAAAAAGAAAAGACCTCAAGTTTACGATTCTATTCTAATCCATACTAAACGTGACATTAAACTGTTGAAACCACTAACAAATCCCATAGATAAAGGTAAGATTGAATATAACCAACAGCTAGCGAATGATGCCGATCCATTTACAAAAACCCTAACCGAAACGAACTCATACTTTTTCTTTATAACTGCAATCGCCACTAAAACGTTCAACCTAATAAACTTGCCCCGGAGCAAAATTGTTTCTGACGAAAAAGTTGTATCACTTACATATCGGGCTGACATGGTAAAGCAGTTAAATAAAAATTTATCACATTACTGAAAATCATTATATTTCATATTTTAAAGAGATTTAAAATTTAAGTATACCGTCAAAAAGATCAAAGATGAAATAATAAGACGTACTACAAAGTGCAGTTATAAAGGAAAGGCAATATTTTCTTAAAAATAAAATCGAATGGGTTGTTCATAAAACAATGCATCCGTTCACGTATACTTTAGTAAATGTACTATTAAAAATGTAACGTATAAGTTATAAGGAAAGGGGTTGGAATAGATGCCGAATCGGAGCCTAGTAATCGCACTTGGAAGCATCCAAAACTTGTTAAGCATGAAAATCCCAGTCACAGTAAAGTACGCTAACAGACATCAGGAACGTACGCTAACATGCTAACAGCTTCATATTCATCAGCACTTGCCATTTTCTCTTCTCACTTATCCCATCCTTCCCTCACCCCACCCCACCAACAAATAAAAAAGAAAAAGACACAAGTACTTCATCGGACTAAGTCAAGCCTATAGAAATAGCTGAGAGAGTTGTGTTTCACCTTGATTATACACAATTAATGCAAAGAAATGATTGAAGTCGAACTGTCGGTGAAAAGATCGAATACTGTTAACTATTCCTGTTTTATGAATATATTGCTCTGCCAAAGCAATCAACAATTGAGAATCTTATGGACATTCACATCCATAACTCAGCCAAAACAAACAAAAACCGGAGGCCTCTTCCTTTCCAGTAAAATTATGAATAGTCTCGAAATGCAGTAGGATCAGCAAATCAACTAAAAAAATAGAAGCCGATTTTCACAAGACTCAAATACAGATCTTTCAAAGACCCATGTATGATATAGATCTTTTTCTTTATTTCCACGTTATAACATGGAGAAAGTAAGTGCTAACTGAGAACAGAAGCTTTAGCGGTAGAGGCTCTCGGATCTCAAGTTTTCGGCAATTTCAGTTTCCCAGCGGTCCCCATTCTCAAGCAGTTTCTCCTTGTCATACAGCAACTCCTGTGATGTTGTACATAAGTAAAGCAAGCCTAACTAAAATAGTTTTATCAACACTTGGTAGAGCCGCACTCTATTTTTATTGTACAGTATTTAAGCATACCTCATGAGTCTCCGTGGCAAACTCAAAGTTTGGCCCCTCAACAATAGCATCAACGGGGCAGGCCTCTTGGCAGAATCCACAGTAAATGCATTTTGTCATGTCGATATCATACCTTTACATTAAGGCAAGCAAATGCGTGTGTGTGAGAGTGAGAGACAGAGACAGAGAGAGAGATAGTGTGTTAAACAAGGTAATCCTGACCTAGTTGTCCTTCGGCTGCCATCCTCTCGTTCCTCTGCTTCAATAGTAATAGCTTGTGCTGGGCAAATCTAATAAAACAAACAGCTTCTCATTAGAAAATTGGTAGGAGGACATGAAAGACCACAAAGATGGTAGGATTCTAACAGCACAGGTACTGGAGATCTAGCCCAGCCTTAAGTTCTCAATGCCATAAACTTCTCTATTAAAGCTTTAATGTTTCCAAAACCTAAACAGACAATGCTAAGAAGAACATGAAAAAGACCAATGGTAGCAGGAGAAAAGAATCAACATTTTTGAAAGACTCCCATGTTCAAGCACATATCAACAAGCTCAAATGTTTCCTTGAATGTGATGCAATCTAAGAGACAAGAAGTTCAATCCTAGTAACCAGAAATTGAATCAGCTCCCCCCTTCCTTATTCTATGCCATCCAATTTGGACAAAATAAATTTCAAACAAAGTAAAAAAAGCCAGAAACAATGGCTGCTCTCGGCCACAATTTTAAGGATCTTGAAAGAAGTCCCTGCTACTGCTCCGTTTGATGTCCACATAATTCATTGCAATTGCCTATGAGCTTACATTTATGAAGCTCTTCACATCTACCATGTTACCTTAATTAATGTTAAGTCATCATTCCATAAGACTTCCTATTTGTAGGTTCATGCAAAATCAAATTTATAACCCAAAGTTCTGCTTACTACATTCAAATAAACTAACTTCATGATATACCAACTTACCCCAGGGGACAAAAGGGGAATAAAATTATAATGTAATATACCAGATATTTAGTTACCATGGGGGAAATTAATCTTCAGATAAATTTCCTATATGTATTTATCAAATTCCCAAACAACTTAGATTTTATCTCCTCACACCATCAGTGCAAAAGACTAGAAACCCTATCATATAACCAAAAAGCCCCCAAAGATAGGAGAGCTTAATTTGAAGAAGACATAGAGAATCATAAAGTAGAGAGAGCTCTTTTCTTTCAGTATTTATGTCTTCAGCTAAGATCCTACTTGCAGTTTGACAAAATTCCATTAAATCTTTGGAGTTTATCTCCTCATTCCATCATCGCAAAATGGGAACCATATAGTTTAACCAGATACTGAGTCCTCTGTACCATAAAAACATCGACTCCATTCGGTATGAAACGGTAACATTGAAAAACAGACAACTAGCATCTAAGTTTAACTCTGAGATCAAACACAATATACAATGTATGTTTTTCTTTTTCCTTTTCTATTTGCAAAGACTTAGGAGAGAGTGAAAATGGAGCCAAACTAATGAATAAAACCATAAGAAAAGGAAAGGTGGAAGTGAAATTAGGATTTGAAGTTTCCAGGATAAGATTCTTGTGGATCAATACTTAGGCAGCATTTTAACAGATAATCACTACCACTGTCAAGAGGACTAAGTTGTTCCTGACATTGTGAATATCAGATACCCTGATGGATGTCACAATTCAGAACTGTGTCATTCTTTGCCTAAAACAAATGATAAGTCACCCATATTACGTGTGTACTCCAGAGGCACTAGGGCTGCAAGTAACAAGGATAAATAAATAAAATGGCATAGTATTGAAGTCAATAAAGTAACAGTAGTAGTGCAATAGTAGTATTATAGAAGTATGAACAAACAAGGGAAGTTAGCAAATTAGCAATAGTAGTAGTAGCAGTGGGGGTAGGAGTATAAATAAAGGAAAGTTGGGGGTTGTGAAAAGAAAGTGAAGGCAGCTGGGTTTAGTAAGGCATTGGGGACAGAGGACCAAGTTGGTTATTCTCATTGTTACATCACTCCAAGTGTGAGAGGAGCAACCGTGCTCTGGGTAGTTGATACCACTAGGGTTCAAATAATAAGAAATCACACAATTTCAAAGTAGCTAGGAATGCTTACTTGTATTTCCGAATGTTCACTTGTGAAGCAAACACCAATTCTGGTACTTCACGGTATGAATGCAGCAGAACTCAGGGAACTCTCTTCTTCCCTACTGCTTCCGTCCCCTGCTGACCACTTCTGTCCAATGCTTTCTAACTAACTCCTTACTGCTATTTATACTTTTCCACATATGTCTACAATTACAACATTACCCTTCCAAATCTTAGTCTACTACTCTTTATTCACAGCTACTAAACACAACAAAATAACCACAGCACAACTACATTGCCACCACAGCACAACTACATTGCCACCGATTAGAGTACACACACACACACACCAATTACAGTATACGCTCACACACCCACCCACCTATCTTTTTTTATAAACATGAAGTAAAAGCTTATGCACTCTTAGAGTTGTATCAATAACACCCCAACACCACACCCCCCCCCCTCCCCCCCCCCCCAACACTTCTTCTCAAAACCTGGAAAACTGTCCTTGTCCTCAAGGACAAAATCCAGATATTGCAACACGAAATCAGAAGTATCCATCCAAGTTGCATCCTCTGTTGGTAAACCCTCCCACTGCACTAAAACTTGTGGAATCTCCATACCATCCCAAACAACAAAGTGGCAGCCTAAGATTTTGAGTGGAGAATGCCAATCAACCAATTCATCAACATGTAACTCATCTGGAAGATTGGACAAAACTTGAAAAAAGCCGTGGAATTTCTTGAGAAGAGACACGGAGCATCGAATCGATGCAGCAATGTGGAGGAAGTTCCAACCAATAAGCCACATTACCCACTTGCAACAATATACAAAAGGGACTATAAANTCTTCGTGCCGCAGCAGGGTCTCCCAACAGAGGATGCAACGTGGATGCATACCCCCAACACTTCTTCTCAAAACCTGGAAAACTGTCCTTGTCCTCAAGGACAAAATCCAGATATTGCAACACGAAATCAGAAGTATCCATCCAAGTTGCATCCTCTGTTGGTAAACCCTCCCACTGCACTAAAACTTGTGGAATCTCCATACCATCCCAAACAACAAAGTGGCAGCCTAAGATTTTGAGTGGAGAATGCCAATCAACCAATTCATCAACATGTAACTCATCTGGAAGATTGGACAAAACTTGAAAAAAGCCGTGGAATTTCTTGAGAAGAGACACGGAGCATCGAATCGATGCAGCAATGTGGAGGAAGTTCCAACCAATAAGCCACATTACCCACTTGCAACAATATACAAAAGGGACTATAAAGTCATGAGGCTAACTTGGAAGAGGTCATTACCCCCATCTTAGAAGAAAGGACAAGGCGGAGACGCAAGAACACCAAGTCCCCAATAGCATAGCTTACATCCCTTCGATTTCGATTAGCCACAGCGCAATTGCGAAGATGTGCACACTCTAGATTATGGCACAAACGCACCAAAATGTCATCATGAGCGACTAAAGCTGCTTTGACCAAAGGATTTTGGATTTTTCCTGAAAGATAAATGAGAATTGAAGACAGAGGCCTCCTATAAACAGTCTCAAAAGGTGTCATTCCAGCAGACGAATGATAGCTCATATTATAAGAAAACTCGGCCCAAGAAATCTAAGTGATCCAAGTATTAGGTTGTTTTGAAGCAAAGCACTGAAGATAGCATTCCAAACTTCGGTTTAATACTTCCATTTGACCATCTGTTTTAAGATGATACTTAGTGTTAAAATTCAAGCAAGTTCCTTGGAGATTAAACAACTCTCTCAAAAAAAACTAACAAAAAGTGGATCTCTATTTAACACTATGGTGCAAGGAAAACCATGCAAACGTACCGCTTCATGCATAAAAAGGTCTACAACCAACTTAACATTATAAGGGTGCTTAAGTAACAAGAAGTGCCCATATTTAAAAAATCAATCCACAACAACTAAAATAGTATCTAAGCCCTTGGGTTTAGGTAATCCCGTGATGAAATATAAAGAAATGTCCTACCAAACAACTTTAGGAATATGTAAAAGATTGAGTAATCCAACTAGTGACAAGTTTTGTACCTTATTTCACTGACACACCACACAAGAAACCACAAAGTTAGCCACCTCCTTCTTCATACCAACCCAAAAAAATTAGGCAACCAACCTCCGATAAGTCCTTACATAACCTACATGACCGCTTACTTCGGAGGAATGGAATTCATTCATAAAAAGTTGTGGCCATGAAGATTTAGAAGGTATCACCAAACGCCCTTTATAATGCAATGTATCATTCAAAAGATGGAATCCTGAATTCACGTCCTTCCCCTCCTTAAGTTGCTGAATCTTTTGAGCTAAAGAAGGATCCTTAAAGACATCTTGTTTAATGGCTGAAATATCTGTCCAAATAGGTCCTAAAATGGCCATGAAATCAGCTTCTTCAAACATCCTTGAAAGTGCATCAGCTGCCCCATTGTCCTTCCTTGCCTTATATTGTATATCAAACTCATAACCAAAAAGTTTAGCTAAGTAATGCTGCTGATAGGAGTGGTAATTCGCTGGTAAAGTAAATGTCACAAGCTCTTCTGGTTAGTTCGTATTATAAAGCGCCAACTAAGTAGATAAGGTCGCCAATGATTGATTGCAAGCACCAATGCCATCAATTCTTTTTCATAAGTTGATTTGGTAAGTGTTTTGGATAAAGCCTTACTAAAATAGGCAATTGGCTGAGAGTCTTGCATTAAAACTGTACCAAAACCAAGTCCGAAGGCATCACATTCAATTACAAACGGCTGCTGAAAATTGGACATAGCCAACACTGGTGCTTGAATTAGAGCATGCTTCAAGAGCTTAAAAGCCAAATTAGCATCCTCATTCTATTCAAAACATTCTTCTTCAAAAGATTGGTTAACAGCTTAGCTATCTTGTCATAGTCCTTAATAAATTTCAGATAATAACTAGACAACCCGATAAAACCACGCAAAGCCTTTAAAGAAGATGGGATAGGCCAATCCAAAACAGCCTGAACCTTGCTAAGATCGATTGTTACCCCATTGGCTGAAATAATATAGCCTAGATATTCCAATGACAATCATCCAAATACGTACTTCTTCCTATTGGCCAAGAATTGATGTTCTTGAAGCAATTATAAAACTATTCATAAGTGGCCTATGTAATCTTGCATAGTAGAACTATAAATGAAAATATCATTAAAGAAAACTAAAACAAATTTACGTAAGTATGGCCAAAAGATCTCATTCATGGTAGATTGAAATGTTGTGAGCACATTTGAAAGCTCAAATAGTATAACTAAAAATTCATAATGCCCATGATGAGTTCTAAAGGCCATTTTTGGAATATCATTAGCATGAACTCTTATTTGGTGATAACCTGAACAAAGATCAATTTTTGAAAATATAGAAACACCAAACAACTCATCTAATAATTCCTCAATTACCGGGATAGGATATTTATCTAGAATAGTTGCGCTGTTAGCGCGCAGTAATCAACACAAAAACACCATGAACCGTCCTTCTTCTTCACCAAAATTACGAGACTAAAAAATGGACTAATAGTTGACCATATGATACCAGCCTTCAACATATCCACTGCCATCTTTTCTATTTCATCTTTTTATACTTAAGCATAGCGATATGGACGAACATTTACTGGACCAACCCCTTCCTTCAAGGGAATTCTGTGATCCGTAGCTTAAGTGTTTGTAAAAAATGTCCTCAAATTCAGTCAAAATCGCAAACACATTAGGGAGTATCTCAAGCAAAGCTACTGTCATGCACCCCAATCCAATCGAAACCATAACACTGTAATACTCCCACTCTTCCAAACTGTGTAAATTCTTGTAAGTAACAAGAGATTTGGACAGTGACGGATCGCCTCATAACACATGGTCCTACTGGTCCTCAAAAATTTTCTTGTAGATCTTATGCCAATCAAACTTAATTTCTCCCAATGACTGAAGCCAAGCTACACTAAAGATCAAATCAATAGCCCCAAATTTAAACACATAGCAATCCATGTCAATGTACAAGGCACCAACCCTCAACTACAACTAGTGACACACCCCCATAGACTTAACCACTCATCCATCACCTAGCTTTACAACAAAAGTTAAGATAAAGTCGACTCTTAATTGCAACTGTTGAACCAATTGCAACGAGACAAAATTGTGACTCGCCTCGTTGTCTACTAGGATGGATACCTACTATCCTCTCAATTCTCCGTTGAACTTAAGTATCTTAAGTCCATTAAAGCCATTAATAGCTAAAAGAGAGAATTTTGACTCTACTTAAGACTTGTTTGAATTCTTAGGGGTAGACAAAGGCACCTGAAGCTCTACCTAATGTTCTTCCACCTGATCCTCATCCTCTTCAAGAATTAAAACCCTCAGAGTTTTATTAGGACACTTATGATTGGATTGAAAAGGCGATTCACACTTGAAACATAATCCTTTATTTTTCCTATCCAAATACTCAACATAAGTCATCTGTTTCGAGCCTTTCTAAAAATGCTAACGATCATTTCCTGAACTACCAGTTGAACTAGATACTGAGTTGCTATTCTGGTCTTTCGGATATGTAGAAGATCTCTATTTAGGTGGCATTTGCTAAGTTGAGTACGTTGAGGCACCATTAAAACTCCTACCTTGTGGCTTCCAAGATGGATTCAAATGCAAAGAAGTATGTGTGGAAACTGACCCATAGTTTATAGGCTTATAATTATACGAAATAACAGAAGACATACTCTTCTTACTTTCCGATGACAGAAAGATGCCATGTTGAAATTCTTGTTCCATGCTGAAGGCTAATTCAACTACATCAACACAAGATATTGGCCTTAATGTTTGAACTCGTAATCGAATATCCTCTCTTAATCCTCCTAAGAAATACCCGAGCATTTGCATCTTAGAAATGTCAGGAATTTGGGAAGTTAGGGTTTCAAAAAACTCTAAGTACTCCCAAATCAAAGAATTTTGTCTCAATGTTAAAATGGTTATAAATGGATTTCCCACTGATAAGCCAACATATCTAATAAAAAATTCCTGTTTAAAGTCGTCCCAATTAAGCCTCGACGATCTTCCTTTTAGCATCTTTAGCCAATAGATAGTTCATCCCTTTAGGCCTAATGCCGCCACCTCTACCTTCCTATCCTTTCTCACATGCTGAACTTCAAAATATTGCTCCAACAAAGTCAACCAATGCATAGGATCTTCTCCTTTGAATGTCGGAACATTGACCACATTCATCATCCTAGACCGTATATCCTCACCCGAATCTCCTAACTGAAAATCCTCAAACTCATTAACCACTCGCTTTGCTCCAATTCGAATTCCAGAAGAAGAATCCATCTTTCCTTTCGATTTCTCACTTACGTTCTATTTTTGTCTAAGTTCGTGCAAGGAAGATTGGATCAAAGCTAACGTTGACTCGATTCCAGTGATTGAAGCCCTCAATGATGTGATATTGGAAGCAGTGATTTTGTCTACTGTAGCAATCTGATGTTGCAACTCATGCAGACTTCCATTTAATTCATCTCAAACCAATTTCACACTATGATCCAAAGATCCAAGATTTTTCTCCAAATTATCAACCCTAAACTCCATTCTAGTCATCTTTAATCTCAATTTCCCACAGACAACGCCAATTTGATACGACTAGGGTTCAAATAATAGGAAATCACACAATTTCCAAGTAGCTAGGAACGCTTACTTGTATTTCTGAATGTTCACTTGTGAAGCAAACACCGATTCTGGTACTTCACAGTACGAATGCAGCAGAACTCAGGGAACTCTCTTCTTCCCTACTGCTTCTGTCCAATGCTTTCTAACTAACTCCTTACTGCAATTATACTTTTCCACATATGTCTACAATTACAACATTACCCTTCCAAATCTTACAGTCTACTACTCTTTATTCACAGCTACTAAACACAACACAATAACCACAGCATAACTACATTGCCATCGATTACAGTACATGCACACACACCAATTACAGTACACGCTCACACACAAACACCCTCCTATCTTCTTTTATAAACATGAAGTAAAGGCTTATGCACTCTTGGAGTCGAATCAGTAATAAGGTAATGTCTGATCCCTACTCTTCTTCTTCCTCTCTACTTTGGGTTTTGTCGTCGTTGTTTTTGTTGCTGCTGCTGTGCTGTAAGTGATGAATAATCAGTTTCTCCCAAGTGGTTCAGCATCTGAAACCTAAGAGGGGAGGGCTATATGTTTATATATGAGGTGGCTGACATTAAACAAGAGATCTATGAAGACTAACCACAAAAGCGATTTTCATTCAACAGTTTATACCAGGTATCTTGTATTATATAGTAGGGGATTGACTTTCATGCGTTTCATGGTTAAATTAGAGCGCTGAAGGCAAATAAACTAGTGATAAAGCAAACATTTGAAGTTCTCCACAGATAAAAATACCAGCCTCTATAACCTTTTAATATAAAGTTAAAACACAATTTCAGAACATGAAGACTGCATAAAGGACATTTTCACGACAATTTCTTGCTCAGACTATGCATCCATGGGTATATTTTATGGACACTTAGATTTGAGATTCCCACACACACCACCACCCCCCCTACCCCCACCACAAACAAAAAAAAAAAGGTATATTCAACTCATCTAAAGGCCCATTATGCTTGGTCTGTAGTGGGTTGAGTCTGCAAGAATTCCCCTTTTTTCACAATATGAAGTTCCCCTGCCAATCTACACAAGAAATTGGATATCATTATGTTCCAAAGTAGATTCATATAATGAAATTGGGGAAAATGTGGATTACAATCCCTAATTTGGAAAGCAATACACACAACTTAGCAAACATTCCCCCCACTCCAAAGCTTCCAACTCCTAACTCCACTAGGAGAAATGGTAAATGCCAGAATGAATCCAAACTAATAAACACCCCATCTCATTAATAACACTTACTATTTAACTTGCCACAGGCAACATCTTATTGGCAAGATTTCTACTTCTTGATTTGCTATACTAGTACTAATACTTAACTAGTATATAACAGATATAAACCAAATAGAAACAGTCCTTCCAGGTACAGCTATTGAAGAAGTTGATGTTATGAAAGATGGATCCAACAGTCATCCAAGGCCTGCATTACAAACAGCTTGGTTTTTCCCCTAACATGTCAGGCCTATGTAGAGCAACAAGGACCAGATAAGGAGCTTATGAAGGAAAAACTTAAGTTCATAAGCCAAGCATATTTTTTCACACACAAGCTATAGCCGACATTACTTAGTGTTAATCAACGACAAACATATAAAGGGGCTAATCATGAACAGTTAATCACTCTTCGACACAGAAATAGGGATAATTGCATGGCATCCTAGCTAGCACATTAAATTAGTTCGCATAATAATAGATGTGACATCTGAGTTCTTACTGCTTCACAGAGTTTGCAAGCAATGCAACGCTCCTCTCCAGTTGGGTATCTTCGAAGCGCATGCTCACCACGGAATCGAGGACTCAAAGGACCCTTCTCGAATGGATAATTAATCTAGAACAGAAAAAGAAAAGGGGCCCATGTCAAAGCCAAGAGAATTGAGACTTAAAAGTTGGACATCTTTTTTTTTTTTCTCCCCCCTGGATAAATACCAAAAAATCTTGAGGGCATTCAGAAACTTACAGTAACTTTTGGTTCAAAGAAATATTTGAGTGTCAACATCAAGCCCCGAACCATCTCAGTGAGAAACAAAGTGTTGATGCTTCTCTCAAACACTATAATACATTAGAGAAAAAAGAAATCAGCAAGAAGGCCTAAATAAGAACAAGAGATAGTTGAAGCAGAGATAGCATCGGTGGTGAAAACCAAAATGAATTAATGAAATAGCAATAACAGAAATTCAAAGACACAAACACAGAGTTACCAGAACTCCAGTCCTTGGAGACCTCCCTTGCAAGCTGTTCTCTTTCTATATCATCTGCAGTGCACACAAGACAAAATAAAAAACGTAAAGAATCTTCATAATGGTAATGCATAAATGAACCCCATCCATGTATGGAAAAGGTAAGGTTTCAATAAGTAAATTCTGTGCCCATTTTTAATTTAAAAACCATCTGTGGTTTCAGCAACTCAATGTCTACCTTAAGTTAAAAACAACACGATAGAGTGAAAAATCAGAAATTATCGCAAAGCAAACCTTTCTTCGTGGAGTATGATTGTGTACTGGTTCTCAGTCCATAGACATATGAACTCTGCAGTGTCTGTCCAGATACAGCCTGCATTTATAGACAAGAGAGAGCTCTCATAAGTGGTTAAACTAAAACATAAAGAGGGATATGATGATGAATGCTGGATAATGGACATTGCCTGACCCTCCAGTGTAAGTGAAGATAGAAAGAGTAGCAGGTGAAAGACCTTCCAGTAAGACAAAATATAGAAAAGATCCAAAAAGCAAAGCAGGTAAAAGAGCTTCCAGTGAGGGGAAAATTAAACAAATACTCCACGAAGCAGAAACTTGTAGGGATGTGCAAAGATGATATACAAAATTCATCATTTTTATTTTTTTTGCTATTATAAAATGTTCATTTGATTATATGCATAAATTGCTTGGACAACTGAAAAACTGTATAATTTTCTTTTTTGGTGCGAAAACCCATATAATTACTGGGTTCAGGGGATTATTTGATGGATACTTGTACACAAAAAACATAACAGAAATACTAACTCCTTTCAACCGGTATATACATACTTAAAGAGAGTTCCAATGAACAAATAATCATACAATAAAGCAAATGAATACAAGAATACTATCTTCAATCATCCAGCATTCCAAAAAATCTTATTGAATAGTTTAATGAGCCAATTCGCTGCTATTTCTCCCATAATGTTCTATATGTAAGGTAAAATCCTATCATAACTAACTGCCATTCCCTTTTTTTCCTTCCATTTCCATACCACTACAACTACATTCCTTTATCAAAAGGCAAAACAGATGTGTTAAGATTGTTTTTCCAATTGTTTAAAACTCATTGAGAGATATGGCAACAACCCATTAACAATTCAATGCATAGCAACAGAATGGCAATATTTCCTTACTATATGAATCTATATCTTCATGGTCAAACATCTAAGCAGCTTACAATGCCTAGCCATAGTCTTTCTAACTACAAGACTGATTAGTCTATATCCACTTTTGTTTTTTGATATATTTTCACATATTGTGAAAACAATAGGATAGACTGATTATAGACCCCTAGCTAAATTACCAATGTCAGTGAAAAGTAAAAATAGTTGAGGATTTTTCTCCATTCATAGCTATCAAAACAATAGTAAATCAAAAACATATACGAGAAGGCAGTGAAAATGGATAGAGGATCTTAATGAAAATAGATGTCGTTTATAAACACTAAAGTGGCGAATACTGTTAACGCAATATGAGATATCCACTTCACTGGAGAAGGTTATGTAATCCTGGACATCATGTTGTTAGAATCCACATTTCAAGAGATGACACAAAAGCCAATCAAGAATAGGCACCCTTATATGAACTAAAAACAGCACAACACGGGAGACTAGGTTCACGACGTGAATCAACTCGAAGATTTGATTAAAAGACAAAGCATAATAAAACATTTGAGAGAGTTAACTCATTTTTTATTATAATAAACAACTCTGAAAAGGCTAGCACTATAACCCACTAACGTGATCACTCACTTAAAATCTCGAACCAATCGACGAGAATCCAAATAAATCAATAGAACCTAAACGAAAACCTAAACCTCTACCCACATCTCAACCTAACCCAAGGCAACATAATGAACCACAAAGGTTTATACGAGAAACTAAAAGATCCAAATAAATTAGGGTTTCAATAAAAAAAAAAAAGGTGAAAAGGAAAGATAAATTGAAGAAGACGAAGAAGAGAAAAAGCTTACGAGCTGGCGAGCACGAAGAGCTTGGAGAGATTTGCGAACTAAGATCGCAGCTGCCATTGTTTGTAGACAGTGAGCTCTTTTCCTGACCTCTAGGGGAAGAAGAGAGAAGGACAAGGAGTAAAATCCAATGGCAATGGAAATGGACACGATTGATTTGTCGGTCCGGTTTATCTTGTTAAATCGGTGAGATTTAAAACCGACCTAGCAGAACTCGAAAACCGAACCCACGAAGCCCTTTGGTGATATCTGTTCTGAATTTGTTTATATTATAAATTAAAAACGATATTTTGTAAAACGTTTGGTATCGATTTTCTTCTTCAAAATTTAACGAATTAACTGTAATGAATTAAATCCATTATTAAATATTATAATATTTGAAAATATTAAAAAAAAAAAAAAAGTCACTCGACATTCAAGACCATTTTTTTCCCTTGATCTTTAATTTTAGCAAAAATTTAAGGGATGCATAAATCCTACAACTTTTTCAAGTTAACAAAACGAGTTTGTCTATAACACTAAACACGTTTATGTCTGTGTGTGCATGCATTCTCCGTATAGTCTTAGCTACAATAAAACAACTGTAAATGCAATTTATATCTTTTTAATTAAAAAAAATACTAACAAAATAGATTTGTAAATTCAATACTATTTTTCATTATTTGCATAAGACACATTCCATATCAAAATCATCAATATTCTTGCTAGTCATAGAGAGTGATTATTGCATCACCGATTGAGGGAAGTTATTGATCAGGTTATTCTCAAAAACCCCAGATACGTTGATAGGATACTAGGTATACGGTTTGGTTCCCAACCTGATTTATTAGAGAAGTAAATTATTGACCTTGTGCTAGCACAAAAAATCTATGAATCGTCGAATTCGTCGAAGTGTAGCATGTTATCATAATTGTATGGGTTAGGTTTCCACATCCAACCTTGGTCTGCTAAAATTTAAATTGAGTGATGAATAAGATGAGATAAGAGTGAGAACAAATGTCCGAAAGTAGATTAATACAAGTGTGTAGGAGATTAAGGCTTAGGAGGTAGCAAATGGAAATGAAATGTTATAATTGCATGGAAGTAAGGCAATAAATAGGCATCGCCACTTAACTTAAATTAGCTTCATCATAAATAATAGTTAACATTAATAACCATTATAGAAAACCCTAAGACCCATTTCCTTTCTTTGTCGAAGGACGAAGATAATGATCAATCCCAAAAAAGTTGTAAATATCAAGCCATTGAAAATGAAAATCTATAGAAATCACTAATATTCACTGAGAATTTTAAATCTAGGAGTGAGACATCTAATAAAATGACTCTCAAAAACATGGTCGATTTTAACAAATGTTCCCAGGGCATATGAAATTATTTATTTCAACTCACTATTTGATGGAGGAGAAATGGAACTTAACATGAATATGTTGAACCTAGGATTCATTATTTGATTTTGATGAGAACAAAATAAAAAGTGTATATCTAAACATGTTATTTTTTAAAAGAACAAAAACAAGTGGATAATTAAACTAAGTATTATTTGATTATTTTAAGATAATTGAATAAGTTCAATTAGCTTGCTTAATGATTAAATATATCAATTATCTCTATAAGAAATTTAATATTTTAAAGTGGTGATCAAATGATCTTGAAGTTATATTGCAAAGAGTATTCGTTTGTTGTCTATTAAAAGAATTTTCAGGTGATATTTGGCCTATTAGGTTGACAGCTCAAGAAAAAATCAGGCTGCTGGTATAAAGTCTTAGAAAACACAAAGAAAAACTCATTAACCTGAAAAAACCGGCTTGCCAGTTCACTTACCAGTAGAGTAATTTTTACCGGCTTACCGGTAGTTCAAAGTACTGATATGTCGGTAAGTTAGATTCAACTAACCATTGAAGTATTGAATGCATTGTAACAGGAAAAAATAAATGAGATAATATAAATGCTCAACAACCCAACCAAGGACAATAGAGAACTAATGTTTTGCTGCAATATTTCAACATTCTCTTATATTCTTGTTGTCTATAATTCTCATTATCTCTTATACCATAAATTACTAATATTTAGAGAGATTCGAAGTGCAGTGCTTGTGAGCTATTAGTTGCAAGTATTGAGAGTTAAAAGTACTACACCAATAATTCTTGAGATTGAGTTTTTATATTAAGAGTTAAGATTGTGATTTGTGTTGAAAGTTGAGATTATGATTTGTGTTAAGAGTTGTGAGTATGAAACTTATGTAAACAAGTTTGTATTTGTGTAACTCTTAGAGCTTGGATTAAGAAATCAATAAAGTAATGTGAAGTCCTCAGTTGAAAGCATTGTGTGTCTATGGAGACTAGGCGACGGTCCGAACTCCACATTATATCCGAGCATGATCTTCTTTATCCTTATCTCTTTTAATTTTCACACTTATTATTATTCTATTGTTACTTTGATTACTCTTATTATTGCATTTAGTTATTTATTTCGGAAAAAATTTCCAATTTATCTTTAAACTCAATTCACACTACTGTGTATTTAATGGTTGATTTTGATGATTTCAAGTGGTGATTTTAGGACTTCCAAATCCTTTTCGTGATATTTTCCTTCCAACATGCTTGAACATGATAATGAAATTTACTTGAAATATTGATTTGTAATAACTAAACCCCATTGCTCAAAATTAGTCATTTATACAGTTACATGGCTTAATAGTAAACTTTCTAACAATTAATGACTTAATTCTTGTTAAATATTACTAATGTTGTCGATATACCAGCTTTTCACACTCAAGTGGACCTAAGAAATATGCTCATATAGATTTCATGCATTAAACATAACGTTTAGCATGATTTGGGCACACTTGAAGTCATTCATAAGCAACTAAGTTGATATATACATAAATAAATTATGCATTGGTTTCCGTGCCCAAAACTAGGTCTCACATGTTTATTTTCATCCCTAAATGATGTTCGAATGGTCAAACTAGCTTGATTTGAATTTTGTGTATATTTAACCTCTCTAGACCCTTTTTAGGTTATAATGCATTGTGGAGTATTTCATGATTATTTATGCCAATATGAATGTTGTTCGGTTTGATCATGCATTTTTTATGTTCTTGGTATCTTTCAAATATGCTTAAACCATAAACTTGTCTTAAATTCAAGAAAGAATCCATACTTACTCAATTGCTACATTTATGCTTAACATTTGATTTTAAGGAACTCGAGTAGTAATTTTAAGGAACTCGAGTAGTGATTTTTCAATTTGTAAAGCCTTAAAGCTATATTTTGTGCCTACCATGTTCAAATATGCATTTAAAATTTGCTTAACTTATTGGTGTACAAAAACTCAATGTTTATGCACCTATTTTGCTCATACATGTACAATTTCACTTTATCATGAATTACTTCGCTCTATGGACTTGATTTGGATGAATCTTAGCTTTCTCGTTAAAAATTGAGTTTTTCCAGCCTTAACAGACTTAAATAAACTTGTTTGAAGTGTTGAGATGTTGCTTAAATCTCTACAAATAAATTTGGATTAGCAAACTTGCTCAATCAAAAGACCTTACTGTTTTTCTGCAATTTTGCAAACAACCGGAATGTCGATTAAACAATTCACCGGCTTACCGATATACCTGTATATTTAACAACTTGTTTTTGCTTCTGTTCACTTAACCGGCAAGCCAGTATACTACTCTAGTTTTTCATTTATATTCGATTCTATTCTTGTAACCGGCAAGCTTGTTCATCTCATCACCGGCATGTCAATATACTCCACTCCTGAAGCAATCTGTTTTGCTTCTATTCTCTTAGCTGGCATGCCAGCTCATCCAAATACTAGCAAGCTAGTTCTTTAGATTTCAAGCGTGACTTAAAATCGCATTGCACCATCTCTCCCCCATCCTTCTCCTAAAACCCTTTATTCTCTTCCCCCAAACCCTAAAATCCTCCTCTCTTTTTAATCTTCCATCTCTAAACTCTTAAAATCATAATTTTTCTTCATCAATCATCTCCAAATCTACACAATCTCTTATTAATCTCTTCAGTTATTCAATACACTCTCCTCTTCTCCTTCACATGACTTTCTTTCTCTACCAACCCCCCATCTACCATTAAGATGCCACCTTGATAAACTATAGCAACTTCCAGTTGAACCATTACTACCCATCATGCCTCATTCCTCTTCTAACTTAAAGATGATGATCTACAAGTTGTATGAATTGCTAACTTCTAATCTATTTTGTATATACTCTTCATTATGTTTTTCTCATGTTATGAATTTAGCTATTAGCTACTATTATTGTTATTTTCTATTGTCTTACCTTCGCCATTATCTTGACTTTTATTACTTATGTTGTTTGTCTATATTGTTTACTGCTTGTGGTTCATATATCTCATAGAGTTATTACATTCCCCATAGTTGGCTTACATTTTTTAACATTTGATGTAGCATGGGCTGATTTTGTTGAATTCATTATGGAAATTTTATTTGGCATGATTTTTAGCTTCTTTGATTTTACTTTTGTAAGGGGCATATCCTAAAGCTTAAGCTGGGATTATGCCGAAATTTCGACTTGAATCCTTTTCCCTCTTCACATCCTGCTCTTTTTTTAATGAGGCCAAAGGGGGGAGAAATATTCAAGTTGTTAGAATGTCAAAACGTGTATTATTTCGAATTGGTAATAGTTACTCAAAAGGTGATATTAATCCTATAATTTTGGCATATCTTGATTCTTTGAAAGTTTGATATATTTTTTATGTGAAGTTATTAAGAAGTGAGACTTAGTTTCTTAGCATATCAATATACTCTCATTTTGCAAGCACTCACTTGATCTTATTCAATTGTCAAATATCTTAAAATCGAGTGCTAAATTGAGGGGGAGCATTTAAAGTATAAGAGTTTTGTCCTCATAAAAAAAGGGGAAATTGTTGAACTTAGGGTTCATTATTTGATTTTAATGAAAATAAAATAAAAAGTGTATATCTAAACATGTTGTTTTTGAAGAAAACAAAAATAAGTAGATGATTAAACTAAGTATTATTTGATTATTTTAAGATAATTGAATAAGTTCAATTAGCTTGCTTAATGATTAAATATATCAATTATCTCTACAAGAAATTTAATCTTTTGAAGTGGTGATCAAATGATCTTGAAGTTATATTGTAAAGAGTATTCGTTTGTTGTGTGTTAAAAAAAATTTCAGGTGATATTAGGCCTATCGAGTTGATAACTCAAAGAAGAACCAGGCTACGGTATAAAACCCTAGAAAACACAAAGAAAAGCTCACTAATCTAGAAGAATCGGCTTGCTAGTTCACTTATCGATAGAGTAATTTTTACCAGTTTATTGGTAGTTCAAAGTATCGGCATGCCGATAAGTCAGATTCAACTAGCCATTAGAGCATCGAATGCATTGTAACGGGAAGAAATGAATGAGATAATATAAATGCTCAACAACTCGACCAAAGACAACAGAGAATTGATCTTTTGCTATAATATTTCAACATTCTCTTGTATTCTTGTTGTCTATAATTCTCATCGTCTCTTGTACCAATAAATTGCTAATATTTAGAGAGATTTGAAGTGTAGTGCTTATGAGCTATTAGTTGCAAGTATTGAGAGTTAAGAACACTACACTAATAATTCTTGAGATTTAGTTTGTGTTGAGAGTTGAGATTGTGATTTGTGTTGAGAGTTGTGAGTGTAAAACTTATATAATCAAGTTTGTATTCGTATAGCTCTTGGAGTTTAGATTAAGAAATTAATAAAGTGGTGTAAAGTCCTCGGTTGGAGATATTTTGTGTCCGTATAGACTAGGGGGCGGTCCGAACTCCATGTTATATCCAGGTTTAATTTTCTTTATCCCTATCTCTTTTAATTTCCACACTTATTATTGTTCTATTGTTACTTTGATTACTCTTATTATTATATTTAGTTGTTTATATCAGAAAAGAATTGCAATTTATCCTTAAATGCAATTCACACAACACCCGCGGCCCTACCTCCCACAATAAGCCGCCCCCTCTTTAGTTTGGTTTAGTGTTCTTTAGAATAATGCTTTAGAATAGGAAGAACTTTTGAGTAGAGATGCAAAACCAAGGGTTTGCTACATGAAATTTTCAAAGGTGAAGAGAGATGTTTTATGTGTGACATAACAATATACCTTTATTGCTGAGGTAATGGCTCTAAGTCTACGATATAAGTTAATGTATGAGAAAGTTAAAAAAAAATGGAAATCTCTTAGTAATCTTAAATTAATATACATAATATCAGGTATTTATTTTATCTCGTTAGATAATAATATGGCTCTTCGATGGATTGTTAAAAATCAGACCTTAGTTCATTGATGAACATTATCTATCATTGAAAAAAGGGAATGAGACTTCCTTTTAGATCAAACAACATTTGATTCTATTACAGTCTAGGTTCTTATCATGGGTCTACTAGTGGAGTATTATTCCTCTTTAGCCATCCATTGAATTGGAGAAAAAATTGGACTAGTTTTGTAGTATGATTCTTATATTGTCAGTCTAGAAAGAGGAAGATTCATGAGGATTTGTGTTTAGATAAACATAAATACCCCTCGAAATGTTCGTTAGTGATAAATAGATTTAACAATTAAATTTGATATGAGAGTATTCCTAAAATTTGTAATCTTTGTGGCTATATTTGTCATAATAAATTAAACTAGCCAAGTCAAAAGGGTATGGAAAAGACTGAGACTCTAACGGAGGAGTGAAAAGTGAAGGTTGGGGGTAATAAAGAAAACATAAATGTGTCAAATGTGAATGTGATGAATGGTGGAAATTTGGAGAAGGAAAATGAAGAAGTTAACGTTGTACCATCTTAGATTAAAAACTAAGATTTTGAGATAGAAAAGACTAATCAATCTTTAATGAGGGATCATGATGAAAATGTAAATAAGACAAATAAGACTAAGTCTGAAAAATTTAGCAAGACTGTAGAAGGGGACATATTAGATAACGTGAAGTACAAAGAATGGATAAAAATAGAATATAAAAAAGACTATAAAAAAGAGGAGGATCTAAGCACTCGAATGCTAACATTGGATCTACTAGTAAAGGAAAAGATTTTAGTTATTGAAAATGAAATTTAATCACTCATTCAAAGATGAAACTTAAAAATGCCTAAATTTAAAAAGATACAAAGGGAAAACATATCTTTAAAGGATATGAAAGTGATAGTTAGGTTTACGTAAGATTCAACTGCCTTTGAGAATAAAGAGCAAAAAAAGGAAGTTTAGTTTCTTCTTCTCAAAGCCAAACCCTCTTTTTGAAGCAAAGCAAAAAAACTCTATGGTCTCTTTCAAAAAACTTGAAAGGGAAAATCGTACACATGTTAAGGGTGGAGATTTGCCTTCATCTTTTACATAACAACTCTCATAACATGGAGCCCCATTTAAATATGAGGATATGGAAAATCAAGATAAGATTGTTTTTACAACAAGTAGTAGTGGAGGTGTAAGGAATAGTAATGACGCAAACAAACTGGAAAAGAGACAAAGTTTCAGAGATCCTCTTCTAACTATGTTTGTAGGGGGAAAGGATATACAACGAAGGTCATCAAATGGTGATGATTGCAGCAGAAAGTACATTGATTTATGTAAATCTACTAAGGGGATATATCTCAAACATCATGAAATGGACATACAAATTAGCAATGGAGAAGATTTTATTGAATGCTAAGATTCTAATTAACGTGTAAAGAATTCCATTCATATTATCGATGATGGAAGAGTAAGAGAACTCAATTCTGCTAACCTCTTAAAAGATGGAGATGGTAATTTGGCACACTCCGTTCCGACCGTGTTGTTGGAAAATGGCAGTTGACCATTTATAGCAAAACTACCCGAAGGACAGATGGTGTAGAATAACAACTTCCATGATCATGATAGATTATATGGACACTAATACGGATGGCAGGGAAGGGGTAATATACGGCTATTAATGTTACGTAAGCCAAAAGTGGGTGGGTTCGAACCGCAAAATGGTCCAAAGGATTGATGGTAATCGAAGGTTGAGCAAGGGTCCTTGTGTACCTTGTATACCAACTGTGGATATGATGTACGAACACTTCATACGAGCTCATATTGCGCTAGATATTATATACAAGTGTGGCCAGAGGGCACTTGCCATTAATCCACTCTCACGATGGATTAGAGAAGAGTAAACAGGAGTATACAAGGGACACTTAGCTTGCAAGGGAAAGTATGTTTAAAATTCAACATATGCTCTCTTACAGCTATTACGTTTACAAGTATTTATATAGTCCAATTAGGGTAAGTTCTAGGTATATGTAAATTACAAAAAAATGATTCCTATTAGAAAAGGAAAGCAAAATCGATTATAAGGGTAAAGTAGTAAATAAACAAAAGGATATTTGGTTACAAAAAGAACGGTACGGATGTAAAAAAAATGGGGCGCATCTCTACTATCTATCCTATGGTCCATATGATGCTATATGTCCAGCAGAGCTAATTCTAAATAGAGTAGGTCGGGTCGACTGTACGACAACTCAATTGTTCAGGGCTTAAGAAGGGTTGGTCTAATATACAGCCATTCTTCTAATCAACTTTAGCTAGTTAACTCATAAATGGGGTAGCTTAGCTTCGGATGTAAGTCAGCTCAGCAATAGGGGGATTCAATGCTTGGCCCTAGATTGGTGCAGCAGTAAGGGTTCGGCTTAGTAACAAGTTGGATACCTCAAGAGTCTCTGAAATGAGATAGAGAGAGATTGGAATGGAGTACCTCAGCAAGTTAGGTGGAGAGCACATTGTTCTTTAGAGTCTAACTCTCCTAGGACAGCTCGATGAACCATACGGGGGAGTCCTTGAGCTCAGAAGCGAATGATTGGTCCATGATCTCTATCAGACACTCTCTCCTTTAACATGCAAAGGAACCCCTTTAAAGCTTTTTTCTTGGAATGCCCGAAGAGCAAATTTTGAAGGTAGGAAAAGAGCCATTAAAGAAGGGTAGGAAAAGAGCCATTAAAGACTTGATTCACAAGTAAGATCTACAAGTTGTGGTCATCTCTCAAACCAAGATGAGGCGCATATCAACAAGGAAACTTAAAGAATATTTAGGTTTCAATGGGATGCTTTCTTTAGAGATAGAAGGGTTCAATGGTGGTATTGTAGTTCTCTAGAATATAAAGTTTGTTGTTATACATGCCAGGCATATCTCTTATCAACAAATTCTCATAGAAGTACAAATATGTAACTCTTCCTTCTCTTGGTTCCTTTATGTAATTTATGTAAGTTCTTGTTAGGACATTTGATGCTTATTGTGGGTTGAACTTCGTGAATGAGCTAATAAGACTGGCAGGCCATGGATGATGATGAACACTTTAATGATATCTTGTATAGATAGAAAAGTAGGGTAGAGTTGAGGTCAACCAAAGTAAGGTAACAACTTACCAGGAATGTATGAATGTGGAATGGTGGACCTTGACTATGTAGGTCCATGTTATACATGGTTTAAAAAGTCAAAATTTTCGAATGACTTGATCTAACATGTAGATAAGGCTTGAGCAAATTATGATTGCAGAAGATGTTTCTTAGAATCTAAACTCTTTCATGCTTTGTCCTACCATTATGATCACCTTTTAATTCTTATTAATATTAAACCCAATATTAAGGTAGGACCTGAACATTTAAGGCCTTTTTAACTTCAATCAATGTAGTTGGAACACCTAAGTTTTAAATCGTTTGTGTCCTCAAATTAGAATTGGCTACATTTTAATCATGTGAAAGACCTCCCTATTTTTATTGAGTCCTTTAAGATTTGTAACTAAGAAGTGTTTGGTATCCTTCTTATAAAGAAGAAGCAAACAATTGAGCAACTAGAAAAGGTGTATAGAACTTTGTTTTAAACCGAGCCAAGAGCTCATGAATAGAGAAAAATACCTCAACTAAACTGGATCTCAAAGCAAGAAAAGAAGCCATAGGTAACTAAGACACAAGCAAAATGGATCTTGAACGGGGAAAGAAATACAAGATTTTTTCATGTTAGTATAGTTACTCAAAGATATAAATCAAGAATTTGCAATACTTTTGACTCAATAAGGAACTAGGTAAATGATGAGGAAAGGTTAAAGAACATTTTCTTACATTACTTTCAAAAGTTGTATATATTAGAGTTAGTTTTTGCTTGGAGACAAATGCAAGGGGCATATTTCGACCATAAAATTATTATGGAGGATGAAAAGAATAATCTTTGACGACCGTGGCTAAATGAAGAAATCAAGCGAGCTTTGTGGTGTATAGGTAATAACAAATCCCTAGGTATAGATGGACTACACGTAGAGTTCTTCAAGAAATGTCAGGATATGTAGCCAAATTGTGTGTCACACAATTGGGGAGATTTTTCGTAGTGAGAAGATGCCTTCAAATCTAAATAGTACTTTGATTATCCTCATACCAAAGATTATTAGAGCTAATAAGGTGAAATATTTCCAATCGATAAACTTATGCACAACAATGTATAAAGTAACAAGTAAATACCTTATAAATAAACTAAAAACACTGTTAAATAAGCATATCAGTTTGGAATAATCAAGCTTTATTCTAGAATGAGTTACAAAGGATAATATTATCGTCTTTTACACAGACCTTCATTCCCCATACAAAAAGAAAGGTAAGAAGAACAAGATGGTTGTTAAATTAGACCTTGAAAAGGCCTATGATCAGATGGAAATGGACTTCATTCACTACTCCTTAAAGTTATGAATTTCCGTACTTGATAGATTAATCTTGTTAGATCTTATCTAGCTTATGTTAATTGCCAAATCATGTTTAATTAAGCAATGTTATAGTCCTTCTTGGCTAATAGGGGGGCTCCGTTTGGGAGATTTCCTATCACCATATTTGTTTCTTCTAGCTATGGAGATGTTAAGTAAAACGATTCATATCACATCTTTATTAGAGGAAGATCATGCAATTGAATCCAAAATTTAAGTATTGAAAGGCATAAACCTTCCAATTGCTACGGTTGATTTTATGTTAATAATGTGAGGGGATTACTCATGCTGAACCATGGTTTAAACTTCAACACCTTCTCTAAGAAAGTCTTCTTGGACACGAATACATATCATTCTTTAAGAATAGATTTCAAAAAAGGCTAAAATTAGACTAATCATTGAAAATTTTGACCACTACATTATAATTTGGTTTCTTATGTATTAGAACATTACACACTAGGAAGCATTCATTCTCTTGCTGTAATGAGTTTAAGATAATGCGTTCATCTATGTCTCTATCATCAATTTGGAATGTTAGATAATTGGACAGTGATAGATCTATAAATTAGACCTAACAAATAAGAAAAAAAAAGTTAAAAACTAATTGCTTAATGAAAACAAAGCGATCAAAACAAAGCAAACTAAATGAATGATGAGACAAGAAGTAAAGTAATATGTAAGAGACATTACAATGATGAAAAATTGACAAGAACATAAATGCGTAATTGAGCTCAATAGAATCAAATTCAAATAACTACAATATTGAACAAAACAAAAATAGATAAGGCGTAATGCCTTGGAACCTTAAGTAATATAGCTCACTACATGACATTACTAGGTAATGATACATTAAGTCTTTTAGAACTAATCTAAAACTACAATTATATCTTGAATAGTTGAACATTGCCAAATTTGAAATAATTGAAATCTTCATAAACACACATAAACGTAAAGTGACTTTATTCAGTCATACTCTAATCATCATATAGCATACATGATCAGCTAAACAAAATACAAAACTTAACAATGGTATATTAAAGTTCAAAATGGCTCCTTAACAACTAAAGCCTAATGGCTGAAAACATTAGATAACAACAATTGACAGGATCTTATAGTCTCATCTCCTAAATACAACAACACTAGAAGTAAACAAATCTTTATGGTGAACCTTCTACCATCTACTCATTCTAAAAGTAGTAGTCAGCATCATCTCTTAAATCATATACAACATCATATCTTAGTTAATCATACAAATCTACATCCTTTGATATACGTATAGTTAAACAATAAGATTATTCCCAAAGAGTGAACCAAAGTTTGATATAGAATACTACAAGCACATCGGTGTGTGTAAGCAGGAAAAAGATAAGTACACATGCGATACAGTTAATAAAAGATGTAACAAACACTAGTTAATTGCCTTTAATTAAGTCTAATAAACAACATAATCTTGGTGTTCCAACACTTGGGATAACTCATGATCTTGACATACATATATTTAAATACCATATAAGTATTAGCGATGGGAACTCCTCAATACTCTAGAGTTCAAGAGTTAATTTTAAAACTACTCAAATCCTTTTGGTGCATAAAAATATCTATATAATGTCATACATTGATCATTGAGTTGTACGCTTCAATGATGGTATTCTTAGTCAATTGATCATAGCGACACACACACATCCACACAATACCTTTATTTAAAAGTTGGAAATTAAATTAAATTCATTAAATTTTAACCTAATAGGCATGAACAACAGATAAGGTATCTACGTACCCAAAACGTTTGTCTCATAATAACTCGATTCACCTTCGCTCTTAAAACTTGACATTCAATATGTAAACAAACTTTAACATAACTCTTTAAGCTCATAACAACTCTAATTTCGACTCTCTCTTCAATACAACACTCCTTCTCTAAGCCCTTACTCACCATACTTAAGGCTAAAGTAGAAGATTGAAATTTTGAAGATATAAGTTATTTAATGTTATAGTAGTAACATAAACATTAGATAAAAAACATTATATTAATTAGTAAGTTATAAGAAGAATGAAAAAGAAAAACTCTCGTTGTATCTTGTAGCTAGCATTTGGAATCCTATGTTCATATTCAACAAACTTTCTGCTAACTTAACGTCTAGATGCTATAGAATGTGTTCAAATGCCTTCTGTAAATATCTAACTTTTTATAGATTTGCACACCTAATCTTCAAATAAATACAATTAGTACCTTCCTTCCTTATGAAGCAAACTATTCTTGTACTTATAAACTTAACAAAAAACTCACATTCTAATACCATTAAACACTGTAGAAACATACATTCTACATCAGTCAATCATAAAGCTTGATTATAACACATTCAATACTAACATGCTTGGAAAATCATTGTAGAACACCACTTCAAACATGTAAGCTCCAGTGAAAACTAGACTCTACACGTGTTAAAACTAAATTGTACTACATAACACATCACTCCTTATACAAAAAACATAGGTTTACCAAGAGCTTATGTCTTATAACCATCCTTCATTGTTTTAAGATCATGAGAAGTCTAGTTTTTACCCACGTTAGACATAAAGGATGTACTATACTAGGAGAAAAAACTTCAAAATATCATAATGTATGTTTGTTTCTTAGGATTTCTTATGAAAAGATAGAAAAAATTACTAGGGTATGGGAGAAAACGTGAGAGTAAGAAGGAAAGAAAGAGAGAGAAGAAACAATGTGCTTTATTGAGCTAGTGGTTTAAAAGAGGATGAATGACTAGATTGCTATTACTCCTAAAGCATATTCTCAAAAATATAATAGCTTCATGACATATTGACATATTTTATAAACTTTTATTTTATTTTGTATTTTATGAAATCTGAGCATCACATAAAATGGATGAATTACTACAAAACTATGCTTGATAGAAACAATAAAGCTAAAGAGTAAATAGTTAACTTATAGGAATATTGGAAAGAAAATACAAACATAAAAGTAGTATAAAATTGTAAACTATAAGAAGAAATAAGGGTAAGTAGATATAAGTGGGTGTGGTATGAGGCTCGTCTCACCTACTTTACATTACATGTTTCAAATTTTGGAATTGAAACTTATCATGTAATACCCTAAAATCACCTTATAATTTGTACCCTGTATAACTATATAATATATAGTATTATGTGAAACTTATAAATTTTTTTATTACGTTTTTATAATATTAAAGTATTAAGGTATATTTTTGATGTGTTAAACCTAATAATGTTTTCATAATATCTTGTTCACTTATATTGCTTGAATGTGTACCATCTACAAGTTTAAAATAGTAATATTATCAATTTATCTTATATAACATCTTAGACAAAAATAACACTATAAAACAAAAATAATAAAATAACATGTCAATGAATAAGGTACATCTTCTATTAGTGCATACTTTATTATCTATTTGAAAATTTAGTTCATTTGTGTTTATAATATACAACATTCCATTATAGCAAGCTCGAAAGATCGCATAGAAAATATAACAATAAAGATAATATTGTAACGAGTAAAAAATAAAGCAAGAGAGGTGAAAAATGAAATGGAGAGGTGAGATAAGAAGGTGGTGGAAGAAATAAAGTATTAAGTTTTTTAGATTTTTTATGGATGATGGCCTTAGGTTATAGCTATATTTTTTTTTCTCATTTTTGTTAAACTTAAAATGTAAAAATATAATATAATCTTTCATTCACCATAATTATTTAATAATTTCTATAAGGTGGATATAAAACCCTTAGAATCATACTTTATATACTTATATAGGTTTCGCGATAGGTAAAGGGTATTGAGATGTATTTAAATTAATAAGATTTTTTTTTGTTGTTTGTTTATTTTTTGTTTCATTATATATTTTTCAATTACTTTTATGAATACCCATTCATTGTTTTAAATAAATAAAAGGGTTAATATCATATTTATTACTCAAACTTAAAAAAAAATCCAATTTACTACCTAAACTTCAAAAAAGTCAATTTAATTTTGTGGTCATTTATACCATCTAATTAAACTCCTTTTGCTAATGTGGATTTATGGATGAACCGTGAATTGATACATGGCATAAACAAATCATATTTTCAAAATAAAGATGATATACATACACTCCTCAATATACGTCCAAATAATGCTTTCTCAATAAAGGAAGCAAAAATACATGTAGAAGAAAATGTTTGAGAATCTAACATGTGGGACAACCTATAGTAGCCTTATTACATAAGTGCAATATCACTATTCATACATGTGAGAAGCCAATTTGAACTCAATTTTTTTACTTTTAATTTTCATAAAATCATCATATCCTAAATCTACTATATGATTACACTTAGATTATGAGGAAATTTTTCAAAAAAACATATTCTTAAAATATGATCAAAATGAGCCTATCAATTGTTTAAAAAAATTGATGCAATTATATGTATGTTTCCCCAACTTGTATCTTCGATTTTTATCATTTTAATACATTTGCTTGTATCAAATTTGCTTGAAATACATTTTACTCCATGTATACTTTTAGATCATTCAAATTTCTTTCTAAAAACTTGTTTAAAACACGTTTAAACTTAGATCAAAGTTGCGTCTTTCAAGCTATCATGAAAATGTATCGGCATATATATTTGACATCTAATTCGTGATTTCAAGCATTTTGAAGTGTTTTTTTTTTTATGATAAAGTTGCTTCGAATATATGTATTAAATTTCGCTATATGCAATTAAAGTAAAGATTCTTTAATAAAAATCAAATCTTTACCATATATATTTTACCTATATAGTTGATGCGAAAAATAAATAAAAATTTGAACTTTTAATTCGATTATCTTATTAGTGAATGGATATTGGTCATATCAATGAATATATCTTTCTACGTATACAATACAATGGTGATGATAGTTTATTGATTTGTGGCGGTATTGGGAGAAATAGTCATTAAAGTAATATGGTAGGATTGGTCAAACATGCATATAATTGTTGTTGCTGCAATTTTTCTTTTCTTTCTTTTTTTTTTTTAATAGTTGAAAGGCTCATTTTGATCGGATCTTAAGTAAGTTTTAAATGTGTTTTCTTGATTTTTTTTTTCCATAATCTAAGAATATTTATATAATAGATTTAAGATATAATGGTTTTAGGGAAATTGAAACTAGAATGGAGTATAAAAAATTGAGTTGAGGTTGACTTTTCACTTATAGAAATTGCAATATGTGATATGGTTATTGCTATAGCTTGTCCTACGTGGTTAAGTTTGCTTTTCTTGGTTTTATTGTTGAGAAGCTATATTTGATGTTGCTTATATGTATGTAATATATGTCATCTTGAAATATAATAATTTTTTCCAAAAATTATTGCACCATATATGTCAAATGTCGCGTGTTAGTTCATGAGTCTATGTTAGCAAATGGAGTTTTGCAGAGTTACATCATAAATGACCATGAAAAGAAAAACTTTAATTAGGTAGTAAATTATTTTTTTAAAACTTTAGCCAGTAAATTGTACATTTTCGTAAAAATTAGATACTAAATGTGACATTAAACCTAAATAAAAATTATTAAATACGATCTAAATATAAACAAAGATTTATTCAATATTACAATTTATCTATAAATATAAATAAAAAATTTCACACACGGTAGTGAAATAGATTGGTTTTAAAATAATTACCATAAGTATTTTGTAAATATTACATGTAATTTTTTGTCAATATTTATGCATCATGTTTACATAACTTACATGTAGAATACTAATAAATCTTTTTTCTCAAAATTGAGGGGAAGAAAGTGCTCAGGTCAAATAATAGAGTCAAATACTCTTTGCCTGAGTTAAATATCAAATTGTGAATTCTGGAAAGGGAGGAAAAAAAAAAAAAACAAAATCCAATAGCCAGTGCGCTTTACAAGCTGACGCCGTCGTTTTATAGCGTGATTCTCCTTCTATTTCTCCTCGTCATTGACACTACACTGCACCGTGTTATCTGAAGCATAAGAGGGGAAAATCGAAATGCCTTCCTTCTGCGGAGCGGCGTTAATGGGTGGTCCGTCATCTCTGACCCCCAAATCCAAAACCCTAACCCTAATAGATACCAAACTCACTTCCTCTCTCTCCTCTTCTTCAAGGTACAGTGACAAATCTCATCTCTCAAGTTAATTTCTTGCTGCTGCTTCACACCCAATCGACCCCCATTAATTTCTATAAGAGAAAGCTCTAGTTTTTAATTGAAAGAAATCGAACTTTAAGTTAACCTTGTGTTCTTTACTTTTTTTGAGGTTGCTTGTTTTGACTGGGTATTTATTGTTTAAAGTACTTCAAAGAGCTTGATGCTTGTTCCTAGGGATATTTCGAATTTTACTTTCAAATCCTGAATGTATCTGTCTCACAGAAAACGTTCTCGGAATCTTTGCACTATTTGATTTTTGCAATTATGAAATATTGAGGTAATGATCATTGGGAGTTGCAGTTATTAACAGTTTTTAAGTATTAAGTAGCTCCAGACACTGTGGTAGCAGCTGACAGCCGGTGATGGTAGGTGCTTTCAGTGGAAAAGTTTATTGACAAATGACCTTTGTTATTTTTTTGTTGGAGTGTACTGCTATCTATCACTAAAAGCTATTACTCTTAATGCAATTCTTAAAATTTTGGAGACAACTACAATACTATACTATGATTATCAATATTAGATTACCGAGGGTCAACATATGTTGGCTAACTATATCTGATGATGGCATAACACGATGGTTTAAGGTACTGTGTTAAAAAAATTAGCTTCAATGAACGTGAAGAGCTAAGAGTTTTTATATTAGCATCCATTTACTTGTTCCTTTAATATTTATTTAAGATCATGAGCTATGCTTTTAGTGAGTACAAAGTCTCCTTACATGTATTTTCTTGGTTTCGTTTGTTGATGTTGATTTGAAACCAGATACATGAACTACTTGCTTGAGTAAGATGTTAAGTGCTAAACTACAGTATTATTATGTTTGCCACTGCAATGTGTAACATGTGCTAATCAGAGATGATTAGCTATATCAATCTGTTTGTTTTAGGCTGATCATAACTAAAGGGTTTTCCTTCTTTTGTCTTGTAGGGTCGTCTCTATAGCTGTGAGAATGAAATCAGGACTCGCACCATCCAGTGCTATTACCTCAGGTCTGCTCATTTGTGTGTTTTCTTCTTGCTTGACATGGCTTTCTAATTTTTCCTCATCTTGTCTTGTGAATTTCCAGTTTTAGCATTGGAGTATAGTAGGTTGTATATTAAGTTGGTCTTACCTCTCTAATTCCATGATGGATTTTCTTTTCAATTATAATTGAAAAGTTGAGATGCTTTTAAGGCCAGATCTCTTTAATCATGAGAGTTTGTTGGTGGATATTGAGCTGATTCTGTGATGATAGAAGTACGAGTATAAATAATGCTTTCTGATCAGTGCAAGTAAGAGAGAGTTATCCTGTGCTTTTTCATCAGGTGCAAATGGTCCTGGATTAGAATTTCTTGGAAGTCCTCAATTGTCTAAAGATACCATTCTACAACATGAGAAGAGGCTGATATCCCCTTTTCATGTCTGGTGGAGGATATATTATGCATAGTAAGAAAGAGATATCCCTTGCCTTTTTATTGGGTGCTAATGGTCTAGGAATTTCTTGGAAGTCCTCAATTGTCTAAATACAATATTCTACAACACTAGGGAGGCTGATATTCCCCTTTTCATGTCTGCTGGAGGATATTTTATTTGTATCTTTATGTAATTAAGCAAGAAGATAGTGCACAGGCCAAAACTTTAATGCTATCAAGTATTTAGAAAAGATCTTAGAATCTGTTTGATGGGAATAGGGGTTCAAAAGATTATCCACAAAGGTCAAGAAAGGCACTGCGGCATCAGAAGGAACTAAGGAATCAAGGAAATCAAGTTTGGAACCAAAGAAGTGAAGAAACTTAGAAGGCCGAGAGGAGCATGCCCAAGAAACATGGCCATGTTCTTGGCCGTAGACCCCTTTGTGTAGTGAATTCTTGTGAGAATTGAAGAAAGATTGGGAATAGGAGAAACACGAGCTAAGTATACAGTTGTGGACTTATTCGTGGTTGCGCTTGACAAGTTATTTTGACTTTTATTTACTGCTATTTATTTACTTATTTGTCTTTAGCTTAGGGTTTTGCCATTTAAAAGGTTGTTTTATTGTTTTAGTCAGTCTTGGGTCGCTATTTATGTTACATCGAATTCTTAGATAGTAATCTTTGAAAACCTTATTTCATAATTGTCTTATCAATCTATTTTGAATGGCAATAGATTATAGCGACGTTATTGTTATTAGATTATAATACATTGTGAGTTGTATCATTTTATTGATAACTTGAAAATTGGATTAAGTAATATCATTTCAATTAGCCAATTCTTTATTTCCATCTGAAACTTCATATCAAGATTCAATTTTTATTCTAGAAACGAGAGAGGTCTACATCAACTTAGTATTAGAGTGAAGGTTGCAACAAGGGAAGTCAAGATCTTTGCTATTGTTCGTGCATAGTTGAGGGTTTATTCACGGTTTATGATAATCATCTTTATAACATGTTTATTGAGCAAGATAGTTTGGGGGAAATTATAGAATTGTAGAGTGAAAAGCATAAAAGCAAGATTACCTTGTTGCAACCCAATAAGGAAACCTCTTATGATTTATCACAATTGCGATAGGATCTTGTTTATGTGTTAGTTGCATAGTAGCAAAAGATGTAAAATACCTTAAGGGATATTTCTGATGGAATTTGGACATTGTTACAAGATCACGCTAGTCATGTTGCAAGGTATTCTAGGACTGAATATGATAGGGGGAGGCTAGAACGAAGCTAGGCCACATCATGGTATAGGTCGAAGGATGCAATATGAGTTGCAGGATGAAGAGTTTGACGTAGGAAGGGATGCTATATGACCAAGAGATGTATAAGGCATAGAGATTGGCAAATTAAAAACTCCATCTTTTGATGGCTCAAGTAATTTTGATGACATTTTGGATTGGTTAGATAAAATAAAAAGAGTTTTTGAATGTTATGGGCATGCAGATCTTGAATGAGTCCAACTAGTTACCATAAAATTTGGAGGATATGCTTAGGTATGGTTGTTTAGTATATAGCGTTTTGGAAGGGGTGTTAATTGGCTAAGATTGATACCTGGAATGAATTAAAGGATGCCATGAAAAGTAGATCTGTACAACAACACCACAGACATAACCTATATATGAGGGTGCAGAGGTTGAGGCAGGGCAATAAATCTGTAGAAGAATATATTGAAGAGTTTGAGGTGGCTAGGATTAAAGTGAGAATTGTAGAGGATGATGGGTAGGCAATGTCAAGATTCTTTGATGGATTACGCTATGATATTTCAGATGCTATTGAGCTTTATAAGAAATGTAGATGGCCACTACTATCGAATAGTAGCGGTGAAGAGGAAATTGCCGAGGCTAGGTAAATTGTCATATTACTTATGAGATTAATTCATTTGATAACACTAACGCTGAGAAGGAGGGAGCAAAGAATGAGGACAATAAAGAAGAGAGAGGCAAGAATATAGTAGTTTCTATACCCACTAGCGAAGGGAGTTCTAGTTCTCAAGGTGGGGTAGGCAGGAGTAGGGAAGTGAAATGTTTCAAATGTTTAGGTTTTGGACATTTAGTTGCTTAATGTCCTAACTGAAGGGTGACGTCGACGTGTGAGGGAGAAGTAATCAGTGATGAAGAGAAGGAGAAGGAGGAAGAAGAGTCGGTTATTGAAGAAGTTATGGGTAAAGATGGGGTTGCACTATCTCTTAACGGAATGTTAAGGCTAGATGTGAGCGTTTTTTCATTTGATAATGCAAAGTAGAGGAACAATTTATTCTTTACTCATAGCCAAAAGAATGATAAGGCTTGATAAATAGCGGAAGCTGTACAAACATTGTTTTGATAGTTATGGTTCATAGCTTGGGATTGCAAGTGATTTCTCATCCTCAATTGTACACTCTAAATTGGTTTGGGGAGAAAGGTAAGCTGCATGTTAATAAACAGGTTAAAATTCCTTTAAGGATAAGGGAATATAGGGATGAGATACTTTGTGATGTGGCTGTCATGGAGGTTGCACACATATTATTGATAAGGTTGTGGATGTATAATAAGAGGGTGATTTATGATGGGTTTAAAAATAGCTGTATGTTTGTTCGTAAGGGCCAACGGATCATTTTTTCACCTACGACACTAGCTGAGATTAAGAAGGAATAATTGTCTCAAGGAAGGTTTAAAAAGTTTCTTTGCATGGAGTTCATCTCTTTTGTTTTGTAGGTTAGAGCTAAGATTAGATTTGATGGTGAATCTTCACCACCCCCGAGGTAATGATGGGAATCAGGTTTGAAAGGACATCTACAGAGGTCAAGAAAGGCACCGTGACATTAGAAGGAACCAAGGAATCAATGAAATTGAGTTTGGAGCCAAAGAAGTGAAGAAACTGAGAAGGTCGAGAGGAGCACGCTTAAGAAACAAGGTTGTGTTCTTAGCCATAGACCCTTTTGTGCGGCGAATCATTGCGAGAATTGAAGAAAGATTGGAAATAGGAGAAACATGGGCTAAGTAGACGGCCGTAGACCTACTTGTGGTTGCGCTTGATGAGTTATTCCAACTTGTATTTACTATTATTTATTTACCTATTTGTCTTCAGCTTAGGGTTTTGCTATTTAAAGGGTTGTTTTCTTTTTTTAGTTGGTCTTCGGTCTTTGTTTTTGTTACATCGAACTCTTAGAGAATAATCTTTGAAAACCTTATTTCATAATTGTCTTATCAATCTATTTTGATTGGCGATAGATTGTGGCAATGTTATTATCATCAGATTATAATATACTGTGAGTTACATTAGTTTATTGATAACTTGAAAATTGGATTGTGAGTAATATCATTCTAGTTAGCTAATTCTTTGTTTCCATTTGAAACTTCACATCAAGATTTGATTTTTATTCCGAAAACAAGAGAGATCCACATAACTATAAGGTTAGAAGAAATTAGGACTTTCCTAACAAGACAGTCTTCATTGAGTATTTGTTCTCCAGGTCTCCTTTTATTCTTTTCTTGCCATACATATTACATGACAGCTTGGCAAGTCTTCTTCCATGAGGAGGTGGACCTTGTATATGGCCATAGAAACATACATAATTGTTGGCCATTTAAGCTCCATACTAACTTTATCCAGGGATACTCTTGCAAACTGACAGCCAAAGAAAGATGTTGATGGGATTCTTCCTTGTTACGACACAAGAAGCATACATTACTATCCACCATGTTTCAAGGTAAGAGCTTGTCCAGATGTTAAAGGTTTTTAGTGTGCCATAAGCCAAAGAATGAAAGCATGTTGTGGGATCTGAACTTTATGGCAAACCAAAGGCTCTAAGGGGGACATGGGGAGGGAAGGAGTGTGGAGGTCAAGATATAAGCCTATTTATGGACAGAGGCTTAAGGAGTAGTTTCTTTGTACCATATTCTTTGGTGTGGTAGGGGATATCTAGAGCCCTAATTCTTCCTTGATTGGGGCCCAAAAACTTATCGAATGCCAATTCTAACTTTCCCTTGAAATAATTGAGCAAAGTTTTGCTTCCTTTGGCTAACCAGGCCATAGATTTCTTTTTTTTTGGGTAAATACCTGTAGATTTCTCTTTCTCCAATCCAATGCATTGAGGAGTCCTTGGATTGTCAGTTATTATACCACAATGAGACAACCTATGTATCTTCCATTTTCATTTTACGAGCAATTTTGTTTTCTCCCTAGCTTAAAGAATCTTGCCACAACCCCATGAAGTTCAGGCAGGGGTTTAGCTGACCAGGATTTTGCTTTGAGTCTGAATAGGCCACAACAAATCCTCATCTTCTAGCACAAAGGGTCCAGGTGTGTTTTAATTGTGTTGCTTTGTTCTACTCACAGTCATCCCGAATGTCTAGTCCTCCTGTTTGGTTTTGCAAATATCATACCTTCACTTTTGCCTTGGCTTTCCTCTCATTGTTCCTATTCTGTAGAAATCTATTCATCTTCTAATTTATGTCCTTCAAAACCCTTTTATGCAGAACAAAAATAGCAGACCAATAGACTTGAATAGAGAAGAAAACTTTTAATTAGATGGACCCTACCAGCATACGGAATGAACTTGCCTGCTGACATGGTATAAACAAAAATTCTTTAAGTACCATTGCGTATCTGAATTCTGAGTGGCTTCTTTCAAATTAACTAGTTGATGCATAGTGAAAAATGAATTGAGCTGGATGGAACGTATTCTTTTAAGCACTTTTATATAGCTTAAGCGAAATGAGTAGTCAGGTGGTAATTTTCTGTATTCTATCTCCAGGGTTATACAGCAGGACTGATGGGCTATCTCGTAGTTTGGACCATGAGGAATTTGGTGATTCTAGTTTGAGGTAAATTGCTCATACATCGTTGCTTAACATTACATTGCCCCTCTTGAAGCCTTTGTTTTTAGAAATCCTGTTAACATAACATAGGCTTTTCATTTCGTTAGTACATTTGCTGTGCTGAAGTATGTGCATCATCTTGGATCTTTTGTTTGATAAAAATTTCGATTGGGTTTAGAACTTCCTCTGATGGTTTAGGAAGAAAAATGCAATTTTGTAATGGAATAGAGATAACAACAAAAGTTTCAATTGTTGATCTGCTGATAATTTATGGTCAAGGATGTTTGACATCCTTGGAACTTATAGGAAATGGCATTTATGGTATTTGAATCTAAAAGAGCAGAGTCAATGCACCTAAAATGCTTTCCCTTTAGTTCCATATTAATTTTAGCATTTGGTTATAATCTATTTGTCTTTATCAAGGAAGCTCTAAGGATTAGGGATAGGCAAGACACAATAATCTTTCTGAATGATTAAGTTTAACTAAACTCCACAGCAGGAAGTAATTTTATCTCTTTTTGTATGTTTTTCTAATCCGTTTTCTATCTTGTCAACTCACAATAGGTTGAAAACATATCTCTGTGTAATGTCATCTGTGCATTGCATGAGTTTCCTTCTTTAATCAGTAAACATTTAAGGTACTTTCTGTGGCTGCAGCTGTAGGCAGCCCATAGTACTCGAACTGACAGTATATCTTCTCTGGATTTTAATATAACATAGAATTGCATATTGGGCTATGCAACTCTATGTAAATACATATTGTTTTTCTTCCAATAGGAGAAAAAATATTTCAAAATTGTCATGTTTTGCAGAACTATGTAGCCTGTGCTGTTGCACTTGCATGTCTTTGAAAATTTTTAAATTTGTATTCTTTGGTCACAGTAAGATGCTACTTAGCACATGAGAGTAATGGCAATGTTGACTTTCTTGAATTGAAATACGATTTATTGTAGAATGTGATGGGCCTGAAATTTGTAAGATGTAACAGATAAGATGCTGTTATTGGATTAAGCTTGTTTTATATTACTTACCAAACAATAAAAGATTCGCTATAACCCTAAGTACTTAATGGTGGTCACAGCTTTCGGAAAAAAAAAATTGCTGGAAATGTTCTTATTAAGATTGCATACAGTGAACTGTTGGGCATAAAGGCATGTGACACTAATGTTGATTCTTTGCTGCAGTGTTTGATGTTGGCATGTTGCATATTCCTCATTAGCATTGGCATGAGTACCTTTTGTTTTTCAATGTAGTTATGGTGCTATAGAAGCTAAAACAGGAAATCCACCCATAATGCCAGCAGTTATGACCCCAGGAGGAGCACTGGACCTCTCATCTGTTTTATTCAGGAACCGCATAATCTTTGTTGGGCAGCCTGTCAACTCGCAAGTGGCTCAGCGTGTTATATCACAGCTTGTAACCCTTGCAACAATTGATGAGAATGCTGACATATTGGTGTGCCATCTTGTGTTTTAAGTTGCTTTTCTTAAGGTCAAAATTTCTGCCATATTTTAATTAGTTTCCTGTTTGTTCTGCTAGATGTATCTGAATTGCCCAGGAGGAAGTACCTATTCAGTGTTGGCAATTTATGATTGCATTTCTTGGGTGAGTATTGAATGAATACATCAATCAGATATGGTGATTTATTACACATATTACAATTTCCCAGTTCAATTCATTTAATGGAAAAGGATTGGTGGGTGGGCAGGGTGATTTGGGCTTTTTTTGTGTTTTGTTTTGTTGTTGTTGTTGTTGGGTATGGGGGGGGGGGTTGTTGTGTGGGGTGGTGGGTGTTGTGGGGTGTTGGGTTGTTGAAGGAGGACTGAACTCAGGACCATCTTCTTTCACTGAAGGGGCATTTCTCTCATGCCATGACAACTGTATGAGGAAAGCCACTCAGTAGTGATGGAAAAATCATGGTTAAAGGATAAACTTTGGCTTGGAATGTTCTGTTTCATTGGATGTTGGCCTTTTGTTGATGATGAAATGGACTATTTGAGGGGTGCAATATTTCTTTGGACTCTCTCTCCAAAGTTAGGTTGTTAGGTTGGAGGTTATCGGTTTGCACATTCTGAGTATCCTTTTCCTTTTAGGATTGGTGTTCTCTATACTCCCTGTAGTGAGCTTGGCTTTGAGATTCTCATCAGCCCAATTCTACTTTGTCCTTGAAGCAATATTTCCCATTGTTGCTTCAGTTTATCTAAATTCTAAACGAATTTTTAGTAAAAAGTGATGTCTACATGTGGGTATTAGTGCAGGTGTCATGGGCCTTAGTGTGTTTTTTAGTTGTGGGCCTAGAAGCTTCTATTAGTTAGCCTACTAGTGTATTTCTATAAATAGGAGCGAGTTGTAAAGAGTGAGGAGTCCAGACTCCAGAGAATTTGTAAGTCAGTTTGTTTTTGTGAGCTAGTGCTCATGGCTTATTGGTGAGTTTTTGCTCATGGCTCTCATTTGGGAGATTAGGGTTTGTAATTGCTTTCAATCATCAATTTTAGTAAAATTCTATTTTATTTTCTATTCTTTCACTTCAGGTTTATAACAGAAAGCAATTAATAGAAATTAAACAGGGAATTGGCTTATCGTAAAATACTGGACTCTCAGTCAAGCTTTAGCATCTGTTGTAGGGAATTCTCTTGTCCTATCAGGTAAGATGTTAGTCTTGATTTCTATTTTTCAAAGTGCTTGGCAGGGGTGCTAACTATAACATAGTATTAAGGGCTAAAGCTTAAGTAAATGGCTTTTGTCTTCTTGAGTGAGCTCCACTCGTGTGTTCTGCTAATTTGGAGTTCTCTTCTTGGTGATAAAAAAAGTAGTTTGATTTTTGCTGGGCATCATCAAGTTTATACATTTATAGTTACCATGTAGGCCAAACAAGGAACCAAACCTCATTACCAAAGGAAGAAAAAAGAAAAAGGGAACATTACCTTGCATTCATATCATGATCCTATATAAGTCTATACTTTCCGCTTTGTTTCCTCATATGTGCCTTTCCTGAATGACCTTTTGCATTGTCAATGCATTTACTGATGCTGCAAGCTTTCAGATAAAGCCCAAGGTTGGTACAGTATGTTTTGGAGTTGCGGCAAGTCAAGGAGCTCTTCTTCTTGCTGGTGGGGAAAAAGGAATGCGCTATGCCATGCCAAATGCACGAATAATGATACACCAACCACAGAGTGGATGTGGGGTGCGTTTGAAAAGTTAATTATTTCTTACCACATGATATTCTCAATGGAGACCTGCTTATTTGTCATCCTTGGTACCTACATACTTGTATAGCAATATGCCATTTCATTTATACAAAAAATAGTAATGTAATTGGATGTCTTTACAGTTTATGAAAATATACACATAGTTTTAAAGTTCTATGCATGTGTATTTCCTGTTGTTTAAATAGTGAATTGAAAATGATATATCATTTATTGAAGTGCAAGCAGAGCTTGAAAATTGATGCTTGTGTTGTGAGATGTTTTTCTTTTTGGTTGCCAACCTTGGATGCGCATTGCTTCTTGTTCATAGATTAATTGGCTATTTGATTATGTAGTCAGATTCCACCTTCTTGTGTTGATTTGAGAAAAATTTAATGTTAGAAGGGAGTGCATGTTTCTATTCTTCTAATACCAAGTCTCTTTTATCTGCCATATTTACCTGATATGATTGTGGGACTGTGTTGAGCTGTTTACATCGTTGAAGTACAGAGAGAAAGGAACTACCTGGTTTTGTTTGTCTCTTAGCTATCGATGCTCCCTGTTATCGTAAAATGGTGATCTGTATCGGCATTAATCTGTAATATGTTATGATTGGAAAAAATAAGAAAGCCTTGATTTATATGCTGGAAGTGAAATACAATGAGGATGAGCTGAAGATATTGATGATTTTGCTTTATTTTTGTAGGGCCATGTGGAGGATGTGAGACGGCAAGTGAATGAAGCAGTTCAATCTCGCCATGTCCGTTAATCTTCCTTGGTTTATTCTGATTTCCTCGATCATTTGCTGCACTTACTGAGCTTTTATCCTGTGCGAAGTATTCTTTTTCTTTTGCATAAGCCTGCAATTAAGCTTAAGATAAAATATTAGCATCATGTGATTCATTGCCTGTTTCCAAATTTTACGGTCTGTCTGAACCAAGTAATATCTTTGTTCACCATGCTTGACTATTAGCGAGTGATATATAGTTTTCATTATTGCAACTTACATAAGTTTGTATCTTATATGATCTAGAAAATCGACAAAATGTATGCTGCTTTCACGGGTCAACCACTTGAGAAGGTGCAGCAATACACAGAGAGGGATCGTTTCTTGTCTGTTTCAGAGGTATCCCCCTTTTTTTTAATTTTTTTCTTCCTATGTCCATTTGAATAATTATGCTTCACAAGAGAGGCCTGCCCTCATAACTTCTACTTCTCCCCATTGCTACACCATGTACTATAGCGGGAAAACTAGGAACCGCAAATTACCCTTAAGTTCATCTGGAAATGCTAATTGCTTGGTTTGTCCTCTATGGCTGAGCATGACTTAAGTTTACCTAAATCATTAAACCGGTAGATTATCCTTAAATCTCAGTAACATCATCCTTCCAAAAGAAACATGTGAATCTTCTTCTAGATTGCTTTTGATATGACATTCTTGAGAAGTTTTCAAGCTCTAGGTGGTGCTGTTACTCTGAGGTTTGCATGCTGCTCTCTTTGCTGTCTATTGCAGGCTATGGAGTTTGGACTTATCGATGGAGTACTAGAGACAGAATACTAATATTCTGGCCTGAGTTATGGAAGTTTTTTTGGTGATAGCCATTTTTTAACAACCTAATTGTCAAAGTAGGTGTCGCTCCTAGTCACACAAATTGTAATGGTATCCGTAAAGATAGCTTATACATAAATGCGACTTTCTTCTTCTTCTCCCTCTAAATGGGTGCCAAAGAGAAATTTTGATTATTTACTCAGTGTGTTATTAAATATATATAAGGTGGTGTACATTTTATTTATCACGTGCTCGGTATAAATTTTTATATAAATCTGTTGGTTATCAATAGAAATAACGGATTCATCTTCTTCCCTCTCGTCTCTTTTTTTTCTTCCTCTCTGCACTTGTTTGCTGCTCTTTGTTTCTGGCTTACATTCAATTGTATTTTTCAGTTTTCATAGCTTTTATCATGGTATTAGAGCATTAATTGCTACCCCATTAGTTCATTCTTAACACGAGTAACCAAGTTTTACCCTCGGAGGATGTATCATCTCCCTACTGTATCCATCTTTTAGATTCTCGAAAATCGGTTGCAATTGCTCCAGTTTTAACCAGTCTCAAGTATAATGCATGGAGCAGGTTGTTCATTCTTGCCTTATCAATTCGGAATAAGGTCGAATTATTAATGGAACCATTTCTCCTCCAACAAAATTAGATCGAACGTTTCCAATAATAATCCCATTGTTGCATGGATATTATGCTCAATTTCTCCTCGAATTGCTTCAATCGTATTGTATATGAATTCTACGAAGGAAATATGGAACAAGTTAAAGGTTAGGTTTTTTTAGCCAGATGACACTCGAATTTGTCAATTATATTATTTACTTGGTAATACAGTTCAAGGAAATCGATCGGCAGATGATTACTTTATTGAATGTTTGATCTAATTAAATTGATAAGAAGTATCCTATTTCTAGAAATGCTCACTTCCTTGACTACATTTTTCCTTTAAAGATTACTTGAACGGATCTTTTATTTTTTATTTTATTTTATTTTATATTTTTTGGCCGACGGATCATTTGTTTGAACAATATGTTTCTTCTTCATCTCGTTCTATTAGTTCTGGTAATTTTAGTGCTGATAATGGTGTGCAAGAGCCTTTAGTAGTTGTTGATAGTTCTTATCAGGTTAATTTAGATGTACAAAATGCCACAAAACATGTGACCGAGTCTGATATACTTCGTAGTACAAGGTCTACTCATATTCCTTGTTCCTTCATATTTGCGTGATTATCATCATAACCTTGCTCTTGCCTTGGCTGACAAGTCAAATAACGTGGATAGTTTTGATAGTTCTTTTTCGTCTTTGACGACGTCTCATCCCATCTAAGCATGTTTTTATCTTATCATAGTGTGTCTTCTTTTTCTGTTAAACTCACTCAACATGTGAGCCTACTTGTTATGCACAAGCAATTACTTTTGAAACATGATGTCAAGTTATGCTAAAGAACTCTGAGGTTTTGAAAATGAACTACACGTTGACTGTTGTTTCTTTACCTAAAGCTAAACATATTATTGGATGTAAGCAGGTAAGTGTAGTTACAAAGCTTACCTAGTTGCTAAGAGATATAGTCAAAAGGAGTGTTTTCAATTACTGTGAAACTTTTAGTTCAATGATCAAGCATACAACTGTCTGTTTATTTATTTATTTTTCTTTTGTTGTTGTTTTTACCTAGCACATACATCAAATGGATAGGCACAATGCCCTTTTGAATGGGGATTTTGGAAGAAGAAGTGTATATGAATTTTCCTTTGTTTGGAGATTTGGGAGAGTAAGCTAATGATACTAGGGTGGTTCATAAGTTTAATGAGCCATTGTATCGTTTGAAATAAGCTTCTAGATATCGAAATACCAAGTTATCAGCAAGTTTGTTGGCTAATAGATTCAAATAATCACACTTGTGATTATGCTCTTTTCATTAAAGGAGTTGGAGATGATTTTATTGTTATACTTGTATTATATATGTTGACGACTTAGCTATTGCAAGCAAATGAGAAGAAGTGATTGTTGATTTTAAGCAATTTTTACATACACAATATGCAAGATTATGTGATTCCTTTTCCTTAACTCTGCCGAAAGAGTTTAATGTGAAGAGTTTTATTGCTATTCAATTGTTTTGCGACAATCAATCCGCTTTTCCTTCAGCACGAAATCCGATTTTTCATGAAAGAAGAAGAAAAACGATTAGAGATGCACTTACATTTTATATATGATAAAGTCTTGGAAGGAGTCATCTTACTAATATATGTGCAATGTAAATTTCAAGTAGCTAACTTGTTCGTTGAAGGATTGTCAGAAGCATTGCTAAGTTTCTCTTAAAGTAAGATGGGGTATTAAATATATATACTCTCCATCTTGAAGTGGAGTATTAAATATATCTAAAGTATATTTCATTTATCAAGTGCATTGTATAAATTTTAAGAGTGGGCACGGATAAGTTTGGTTCAGTTCGGTTTTTTCTCCAAATTAAACTAAATCAAACCATAAAAATGAGGTTTAGTTTTTAATAACTTGAACCCATAAGGTTCAAATTAATAATTTTTTCAAATCATAAAATTTCAGTTTTATTTACAAATTGAACTATATCTTCTAGTTTAGAAATATACATTTGCAAAATATTTAATCTCATGTAAAAAGTATTGAATTGATTTAAAAATAATAAGTATTATTATAATAAAGATTGATAAAATAATATTCATGTGACTAAAAATTTTCAGATGTATATTGATAGCTAATTTCATTTTCAAATTTTAAGTCAACTACATATATAATTTATATGTTATGATAATTAAAAGTTTAATACATATATGTTTCAACAAATGTAAATAAAAAAATCTTTTTAAGTACTATATTACAACAAAATATGTTTTTTAGTTAAACTAAAATATTACTATGATTTTTGTAAAACAATTTGGTTCAATTTAATAGATTATTTTAGTTTATTCTTCTAAACCAATCATAAATTTTTGGTTTGTTTTGAATTAAAATTTTTTTAAACCAAATTATAAGAAAAACTATATTTTCGATTTGATTTGGTTTATGGATTAGTCCAATTTGATCGGTTTTTTTTTTTTTGCTCACTCCTAATAAATACTGATATAAATCAATTATTTATGGACAGAAATAACAGATTCATCTTCTTCCCTCTCGTCTCTTTATTCTTGTTCATCTCTACTTCCTGCTCTCGTTTATTGCTCTCTGTTTCTACCCTACATTAATTTTGTATTTTTAAGTTATCAAGTATCATGTTTTTTAGTGACCTTACAGAAAGCTTTAAAAAGTACGTAAAAAATAGTTAAAAGTTTTACGCTTTGTTCGAATTTGAGTTTAAAATATATATTTAAACGAAAATAATAGTCTTACTTAAAATATCATCATCATTAACCTTTTAAATGGAAATTTTTTTCGTTAACGTTTTTTCCCAACTGCACCTCACTTTTTGTTCGAAAATATAAAGTTGGAGAACCCACATGGAAAAAATAGAAGTTCAAGGACATAAATCGACAAGCAGCAGAGGTCTAAAAGAATTTTTTCTTTCTTTTTTTTTTTTTTAATCTCTCTCTCTCTCTCTTATATTATATATATATATATATATACATACATACATACACACACTAGTCGATACAGTACCAATGTGCAAATTTAAAAACATCAGTAATATTTAATATTTAATTATGGGAAAGTGCAAAAGATGAAACTATGAAGAAAAAAAAAGTGTTAACAGTAATATATACTTAATAAATTTATATTTTTTATACAGACATGAGAAAAGAGAAGGGTATTGAAAAAAAAATAAAAAAACCACCACTTTAAGAAAATGTGTAAATATGTATAGAAAAGTGCAAGATGTGGGAGAGAAAATGGAAAGTTGAATGCATATAAGTGCTATTTAAAGAGAGAGAAGAAAAAAAAAAAGATAGTTATTTTGTACATGAAAGTAAAAGAGTATATCGAGAAAAAAAGTGAGAGAGAAAAGTAGAAAAATTGGAGTAAGAAGGTAGCGTAGGGAGAAAAAAAAGAGGTGGAAAATGAAGAAGTTAACAAATTTATTCATATCATAAGATATTTATAATTTTAATATTGATTTTTGTTGAATAATATTATATTAGAGTTAAATAGATAATTTTTAGGAGGGACGATTATATAAAGCTTTTGGAGTTTTAATAATACTAGCGAGCGATGTATTTGTATTGTGTATATATAAAATGAATAAAATTATGCTATATAATCAAATATATTATAATATTAATAAAAAATATTAATAAATGAGTAAGAGAGAGAGATGGAGGTCATGGGAGAGAAATAGGGGTAATGACAATCATGGAAAAGAGAGAGAAAGAGAGTTATGTTTCCTTAAAATTCATAAATTATTTTATATCTATAATCAAATATATTAAAAAAAATTATTTATTAATAATCAAAATTTTATTTAAAAGGTTAAATAAGTAAAAGTAATTAAGATTTTATTTCTACGATTACTTGATACTTTATTTACTTTAATAATATAGTTAGAAAAAGATAGGCATGGTATGGGACCTAAGCCATTAATATACATAAATGTTTTATCCCATTATCCCATATCAATTAAGGTTTAAAAGCCAAATTTTAACCTTTCGATGTTTAAAATTTCCAAAAACCAAATATCATATGTTAGATTTGCATTAATTTTTTTTAACTTATAAATACTTTCCAAGGGTGTGTTGCATGATCAAGAGAGAGTAGATATTATATTATTAATATCTTCTATTTTAGGATTTAGTTGGTTAGATAGGAATATTTTATTGAAGACATAAAATCTTTTATTTTCTACATTTATCAATATTTAGTTTGTTAGAATATTAGATCTTTTATGCTTATAAATAGATAAAACTTACAATCAATTAAAAATAGAGTGATTAGATATTAAATAAAATTACTTTTTGAATTGGTGTGATGCCTTTTTTTTTTTTTTTCATTAATGGTGTGAGACCATCTTTTTTTTTTCATTAATGATGTGAGACCATAAAAAATCTCATTATATCGTGTGATGCCATACAATTCACCGGTATTATGAAATCATAATTTTAATTTAGTGGTATGAGATTACTAGATATATCTTTTCAGGTTTTATTATTCTTCTATGAAAAATTATTAAATTAATTTTTCTCATTGATTTCTATACTTTCCGTACTTTTATTGCTTTTTAATTTTTTTATAATTTTGTTTTGGTTATCCTACATTAAATTTGGTATCCGAGTCGAACAATAAATCTCTTCTGAGAACTTATTATCCGGTTCTTTTTACAACTTAACTTTAATGTTCTTTCCTATGACTTACTTTTATTACACACCAAAATATCAATAACATAGAATCTACTTTTAATAATTTTTTTGAGCAATTTATGTCAAATAGTAATAAGGTTATGATTACGTTAAGTACAGTGAATCGCCAACTCAAATACATTAACCATCATTTTGATGCTTTGGAAATTCCTAAATTACTTGTTAAGTAGAAAAAACATATCGTAATCCAAGTCTCACATATTACCAAAAAAACTAGTATAGTATATAATTCTTTTGAAATTGAACCATATTATGAAAATATCTGGGATAGTGCATTGAAGGAGATAGAAGAATTTTATGAGTGTGTTAGCGAGGTTGTACTAGTTCTACTTACAACTAAGTCAATTCCTTTTCAAATCGATAATAATTTTATAGAGATTAAAAAGAAAATTATTGGTGGTGAGCTAGATAAAAAATATATTAGTTGTTTGATTTTATTTTAGAGAAAGCTAGTGGCACTATTCTAAATCCTCCTATATTACATTCTCTAGGTTATATCAAATCAGTTTCTATTTGAACTCATATCTATATAGACATTGATAATGAAATTAATCTAAACAATGAATTATGTAAGTTTGTGGAAGAACTTTATTGCAAAGATTTGAAGCATTTGAAGAAAAACATAATCTTTATAACAAGAGAAAAAGAGGAGACCGGATGTATTATAAACAATCAAAACCGAGGTTACATCCATTTATCAAAGTGGAATGTTTTTAAGCTAAGGAAAGTTGATGAGAAGTATGGAAAACTGTACCATCATAAATTTAAGATTGGCTTTTGCAGATCATTATTTGATCCAAGAGGATTTGAATGAAATCTTAAAGATTTGATGACAAATTTTTTTAAGAGAGAGGAAATAATATGGATAAAAAAAGAGCAGATATTATATTATTAATATTTTTTATTTTAAGATTTAGTTAGGCAAGTATCTTTTATTGAAGATATGAAATATTTTATTTTCTATATTTATCAAGATTTAGTTTATTAGAATATTAAATTTTAGTATGCTTATAAATAAGCAAAACTTGTAATCAATTAAAAAGAGAATGATTAGATATTGAATAAAATTATTTTTCGAATTGGGATGATATCTTTTTTTTTTTTTTTCATTGATGGTGTGAGATTATTTTTTTTCTCATCAATGTTGTGAGACCATCAAAATCTTATTTTGTGGTATGAGATTATATAATTCACCAATGATATAAGACTATTATCTTAATCTAATGTTGTGAGGTTACTAAATATCTTTTCAGATTTTATTATTTTTTTATAAAAAAATTGTTAAATTATTTTTTTTCATTAATTTCCGTGCTTTCTTTATTCTTTTATAATTCTGCTTCCCCTGTTCTACATCATATCAATTCAAAGTATTGTATTCAAATCATTCAGCACCAGCTTTGGTATCAAATTCTCTGCCTTTAAATCATTTCTGAATTGAAAATGTTTCGTTTTAGTTCCAACGCTAGTGGGATGGGGCCGTATTTTCATTCCACTAGGTTAAAATCTAGCAAAAATTATTTGCATTTTAATATTCCGAAATCCCTGTCTATTTCTTTCATATAAATATGTATTTTCTGACTTTTAATTTTCTTATTTTCTCTTTTTCCCTAATTTTCTTGGCTGCTAAATCCTATAATAATAATAATAATAATAAATTGTCAAATTATTATTATTATTATTATTATCATTATTATTTGATTTCTTATTCATTGTCAAAGTTTTTTCAATGCTCTATAGTAGCCTTGAATTAAAGCAAAGCCATCTATTTGTCTCATGATCGAGACACGACGTTAATAATTAATAAAGTTTAAAAATTAAAACTGAAAAAGAAAAATGTGAAAGTTTACATAAGTCATGATAGTGAATTTCGGACTCGCCTAAAGACACAGTACGGCCGAAACCCAATTGCCAAATGCAACCGTCCAACGTCTAAGGTCCAAGCGCTCGATCCTCCTCACCCCATCGTCGATCCTTGAGGTGCTGTGCCCAAGCAGTATGATACACACATATCTATAATGCAAAATAATAGCCATATGTGAAACTGTATGGTACTCATAATTTATTAAATATAAAATAATAAGAATAAGGTTTGAGATAATCATACTTTGATTTTATAGATTTACTAACCTTGAATTTCCGAAACCTTTGACGAGATGTATAAGGTCGCAAACTATTGATCAATCAAGATTTTGAAACCTCATGCATATATTCTTCATTCCCTTCTTTTAAGAAAATTTTCGGATCCCATACATATAAAAGGTCCCTTATATTTTCGTCTTTATCTTATTTTTTATTATCTCTTTTCATTATTCATCATTGGTTTAAATATCGAAATGATTAAATAAAAAAAAAGAAAAAGGATTTGGCACTCACTTTAATCGTATTTTTATTTTTGCAAGTGCTCGCAGGCGAAAGATGATGGTTGATAAAAACCCTCCCGTCAAGAGTAATCATGCCGTTTTTGGTCTTTAAGTTTTTCTTTCACGTTGGAAATGAAAGCACGCATGAAAAGGAATAAGAATAACTTTGTTTTCAATTGGATCAAGACAAAAAACCATAATTAATTTGCTTTTTCAATAGTTAACGTCTTAGCAGACGCACATGCCTTTATTTTCGGTCTTGCCTATCCTTTTCTAAATCTCATTTTAAATAACGCAGTGAAGCCAGATAAAGGAAGCAGGAACATTATTATCTACCATAATTTAAAAATATCCTATATACATTTATTAATTAAAATGTAATTTTTGCATCCTAATCCCACGTGAATCATGACTTCACAGTCCGTTTGGCCAAGTAGATTATTTACGATTTCTAGCTTTTGTGCATCTGTCATGTCCATTATTTTCTTGTCTTTCCTCAATTATTGGACCTAGTGTAGAAATTTCTCATGTGAATTATCTAATTTAGGCGGTGAAACAATTTCATAAGGTCAAGTACAATTTTTCAAATTCCAAATATGCATATACAATTTAATAGAATTAGAGATCATGGTAAAAAGGAATGATTTTTGTAAAATATAAAAATTTTCATACTTTGATCCTTACTCATATTTAAAACCGTAAAAGTTTATATTGATTGTACCTTCAAAGAAAGCTTCAATTGGATGAGTTTCAGTACAAGTTAGACAATAGATAAATTCGAACCCGTAATTTATCAAACTGGACTACCTTAAAAATTACTAAAAGAATACAGTAATTTAATAAATTGGGAAATTAAGTAATTCCTTAGAAAAACTCAACTGATTTTAGTCATCCCGAGAACCACATCACTTGCAAAACCCTTTTGAGCAGTAATGCAACATGTATTAGAATCTCCCTGTGTCAAATGAACCAACGAGAATATACAATCTTTTGGAAATTTCTCATTTGAAAGATAAATTTCTAAGCTTATATATCTTTATGTAATACTCCATTCCATTCCTAATATTAGAATACATAAATGCCTCCTCTAGGAAGTAATTATATATATTAATTTTAATATAGAAACTACTATATGAATTACAAGACAATTAACAAAAGTTTGAACTAATTGACCATTTTTGCGTAAAGTACCTACACTTTGAAACATAATCATACACGATACTTTTATATACATGTACCTTTAAAATTTAATAGTATTCTTATCACAATTTAAGGTTACACATAAAATACATATATTTACAAAATCACAAAATAAATCAAGCTTAATTTATAAGTTTTATTAAGATTCCCTCTGTAACGCCTTAAGACCCTAAATGGTGTTACAACTCACCACATGTCCCGATTAGTCTGAAATATGTAAAGCTTTTTAAGTTCACAATCCAAATAAAGAAAATCACATCACATGATATATATAAATCCATCGGGGAGTGGGAAATTGTATCCTCTCAACTGATAACAACCTGAAACATTCAAGAGTTTTGAGGCATCCTGACTCACAACCAAAACATAAGATAAGTCAAATAACTAAAGTCCTTAGATATCAAAAGGAGTTCATTTTCTCAAAATACAAAATTTCCAACAAAACATAAACCATCAGTAGTATAGATATCATCTTATCTAATCATCAAATAAATATAAATACTCGATTTCATCCTCCTTCTGAATGTTGTCGACAAACGTCTCTTCCTGAATAAGAAGGTCCTCAGATCCTACACATGAAAGAGAAAAGAATGAGTTGAAGTCCAATACAAGTGTACAAACACATACGCATGCCAAGATGAATCATTCACATATAGTGATGCAATAAGGTAGAATAATACATATAGCAGTTTAATTATCTCAATTTAGACCCATAGAACAACAAAGGGATATTTAAACCCCGCCACACTTGGTCTTTACCCACATATATAGTTGGATATAATTATACGTTTTTTCTTTAAGTCCTTTATGCTCAGAAACTAAAGTTCAAAACCTAATATTCTAGTTGCATCGTCCCATGTGAAAGTTCATTAGGAAATCCCTGCATATGATTGGCAGTTGCTCCTCTAAAGATTTGCCACTACGGGCCCCTGGAGTGAGCGAATTAAGCACAATCAACAACCAAGATCAATTAGGCTAATTATTGATTAGTCTAGCTAAATTATTTCTAACCTAGCAAGCACAAGTAACAACAAATATCGCGTACTTGGAATCGCTCCAAAATTGAATACAATACTCTGATCTTAACTCGAACAAAGTCAGACCTCAACAAAGGAAACCGAACACCACGAATCTAAAAAGAACAAGTAGCAAATTAACCTTACATTCTAAGACTAAGTCCTACCTAGAAGTTATTTAAGAGCTTAAGATCTAAACCATTAAGGTCCCGAAAAAAATTGTTAAGTCATAATAATAGTAATTACATAATATAAGTAAACTAAAAAGGTGACATAACTATAACTCGTAACTCGTAACTCGTAAAGTACATAACATATATATAACTTATCTATATATCTATAAAAGAAAGTATACAATGGTCACTATACTAGAGTACCAAATAATTATAGATTATCGAAGTGATATGGTAAATAAGTAATACTTACTTAAATAGAAGATAGTATGATTCGTAACAACTTGTAAGAAAATACATAATAATAAATGACACATAAAATAAACATACCAATCGTATTATAATATATTTTATATATAAATAGAAACTTGGCCCCAACATATATATATCTATAATCAATATACCGAAAACGATAAAATATACTATATATATACATAATATTAAGGCGAATAAAATACTTAGATCGGAATACCGTTGGTATCAAAATAAGACATACTAACAATAGTATATTATAATATACTAGTTTGACATTTAAGATTATTATATAAAATACGATTATTAACGAAATCTGTAAATAAACAGAAGATAGCGACGCAAGTCGAATACAATAGAAACAGAAATCAACCCCAAAATATGTAACTATAATTAACGATTTGAAATATGATAAGATAATTTTAATAATAACTCTTACATAAGTAACACTATATAGCATAATAAACAAATAATTTAAAGGTGGTAATTGAAATATTAACAACATTTAATCAAACCCACAGCGGAGATAATAAAATAATAATAATGAAATAGTATACTAAAAGTGTGGTACCGAATACGAAATTGGAATGGTTCTTGAATTTAAATCAAGATGAAGTTACCGAACGACACGAATGAGAACCTAACACAAATAAAATTAGAAATTTTAATTCATTAAAATAATATACTTAAGTAATTAATTAATAACATTTACTGGGTTAAAATTGAACACATGGAGTGATAATCAACCGAGATTGGAATCACTTGAAATTCGGACGAGCTGCTAAAAATTTGATTTGAAGTTAGGAATTTAAGGGGTGAAATTCATACATATTAGGTTTGGTGGGCTTTGAGAATTAAGAAAGGGAGTATTAATTGAAACTCAATAAATTCTAAGGGAGAGAGATGGTCGAAATGAATGAAAGCTGGGGTATGAATAGGTAGTGTAGATACCTCATTTTTGCCAATTTTGTTAATTGAGCCAAGTTAATAAAATAAAAATAAATAACAAAAAATAAAAAAACGACAATTAAAAGAAAAATAAAAAAAATAAAAAAAAAAGGAAAGAAGAAAATTAAGTTAGGTCATAGTAAGTTGAGTCATGAGTTGAGTCGTATCAAGTTGGAATAAGTTAAGCTATTAGATTAAGTAGCGAGATGGGCTGAATTAATTAATTTGTCTAATTTAAGACTTAAATCAGATTAGGGAATTATTGGGCTAAATTAAATTGGGTCGGGTTTGGAAAGAAAAGGCCGAGCTAATTAAGGTTTTTAGAAGTTAGGATAAATTTTAGAAGAAGATAAGAAAGATTCGATTTTGAGCTTATAAAAAACATATTAGCGAGGGATTTGGAAAAGAAGATGGTTTTTTTTTTTTTAATCACACTTCTACCCAAAACACCACACAAATATTACCACGCCACCACACAATCACCACGTAACATCATATAGTACTACCCTAACACCATCGTACAACAACCACATTCACTACCAATCCACCGCCCAACGTCACTCAATCTATCGCCCAGTCCACTGCCCAGCATCGCTCAGTAGCGCCTAGTCCACCACCTAGTGTTGCTTAGCAACGTCTAGCCAGTCGCTCAGTAGCGCCCGATTTGTTGCCCAGTAGCGCCCAATCCACTGCTTAGCGTTGCTCAGCAGCGTCCAGCCAATCGCCTAGTAGTGGCCAGTTTGTTACTCAATAGTGTCCAGTCCATTGCCCATTACCGCTTAACACCGACATGATTCGATGCTAGGTAAATTTTCATTAATTATTTATTTATTTCATTAATTTTTATTAATTTACTTTATTAGTTATGTTTTTTTCCCTTTATTAACTATTTTTGTATTCAAGGGTAGTTTTTTTTTTTCATTATTTATTTTGTTGCAATAAAATTTAGTTGAATTAAGTTTTTTTGAAAAATCATGTTTTATTTAATAAAAAAATATTTTTGACACATAGTAGTTTTAAAAGATTAAAAAATCTTAAATCGAGTTTTTTTTTAAAAAGATTTAATTAGTTAGGGTTTTTTTATTAAATTCAAAAAATTAGATTTTTTAGGTTTGCTTTTTTAAAAATAATAAATGCATAAAAATTGTAAATTTGATTTGGTTCTCAAAGTAAAAATAACCTATCTACTAAATATTTTATAAAAAAAAAAAACTACAACTGGTTTGATCCTGATTAGCCGGTATGTAGGTACTTTGGGGGTAACCGTTAAAAAAATAAAACTTTTTTCCTCTTTTTTTAGAAATTCGTCATAAAAAATCATTTTTAGCTACATTTTGTGAATTTAGGTATATTTTTAATATTTTTAGAAAAATTACCAAAAATAAAGCCCATCAATTTTTTCTTTAATATTTATTTGGTGATTTAGCCTTAATAAGATAGCCATTAAACCTGGTTTTCTGATTCAATTTTCTAAAAATTAATTTTTTTAAAATATTTACAGATTAGTGGTCAAATTAGGATTTTTTCACCCGAAAACTCGAATTTTATTTTATCGGTTGAACCGGTTGGCGACTTCATTTTTTTTTAATAAAAAAGCAGCATTTTCTTTTCCTTAGTTTAATGTTAAGTAATTCATATTAAGTGGGTTGAGTTTAATATATGTTAAATTAAGGAAATCAAAATAGGGCTCGACACAATTAGTGACTTCACTAGAGACGCTTAGTAGGCTAACCATGTGAAAGCTAAAAAAAATTTTAATGGGTTTTTGTATTATATTATAGTTGTACTAATTGTCTTTTAGTGATGTGGGCCTTAAAAAAAAAAGCCTGGCCCAATGAGCCTTCATGGTGATAAGGGGTTTTTATTTTTCAAGTAACCATTTTTGTGTTTAGATATGGTTAGACCTAGGCCACCTTAAGAACCTAGGATAGGCTGTTATTGTGTAACTCTCAAGTCGCTAGGGTCTTTACCCCCGTTTGGTGGTGATCGGTGAGCCCACTTACACTTCGTGTAGCCCACTAGACTTTTTTCCGGAAAGCCTTGGACCTATAGAGCCTAAAACTCGTAAACCTCCGCTCTCTTGCATTATTCTTTTTGAAAAAGGGATAGTTATTCTTAAATTATAGGAAAAGCCTAATTAATTTGTGATTGGTTCGATTTTATTCTTCAAAAAGGGAAAATTTAAAAAAAAAAAAATAGTTACCCTTATAGAACTTCATTTTATAAAAAAATTCTATTTCGAACCTACTTATATATAGAGGTATTTCTCGACTGCGAATTCATCATACTCCCTATAGTTTATCAATAACCAACCTCATTATATTGCACGTGTATGTAGCATATTTTATCACAATTATTTTGTGTATTTGTTTTATATAGGCTATCTTTTGTAATATATGTACATCTTGTAGGTTTTGTTTTATTTCATCAATAATAGGTTGTGTAATATAACATTTAATATAAAATGCTCAAAATCATTAGTATTTTCCTTATGCCAATGTTAAAAAAAAAAAACTTCTATATCAACTTATAATTTTTTTTAGGGCATGTAATCATGGAAATTAACAATGATAAAGATTATTATGGAAGTGTCTTTTTTTTTTTTTTATAAAGACTTTCCAACATTTTTTTTTAAAAAGAAATTTCAAAAGAAATTTTATTATTAAAAATTGGTTTCATGATAATTATTTATTCGGTTGATTTTTATTGCAATGCCCCACATATACCATACTGTTATGAACTAACAAAATAAAAAGAAAAAATTTAATCATTAGATTTCTATTGTGAATTATTTTCCATTTTAAGGTTATTAATCTTGTAAATATCTAAGTTCTCATTCTTCGTGTTTAGCCTTTAGGTTGTCACGGTTTTAATAGAGTTTTCTCTATGAGTCATCACCCCTGTGCCATTTATTCAATAAGTTTCTCATTGTAAAATAATTTTTGCTTCTCAATATCATCCTTGTAATATTATCGGCATCCTATATCCTTGGTCGTTAGTCCTAATGTTTTCTTTTTTTAAATTTGTTGATGTCAGTATTAGGCTTTTGTAACATAAAATTAACATTGATTTTTTTTTTTCTAATAAAAGTTTCAAACAAAAAAAAAAATAGAAATGTTTTCAAAATTAAAAACTTGATTTTTTTTTTTTAAAAAGAATGCAGTGTTGCTTACAGGAAGGGATTCTTACAGGCTTTGAAAAATTACCTTTTAAGTGGTTTAGCCCAACCTGAAGTACGTAATCACTTGTTTTAAAAAAATCAAGATGCTTGAAGCGCTTGAACTGAGAATAGCCATAGTAGAATAGGTTCTGAGCAAACACAAAAAACAAGTTGAGGCCAGAGGTCATACCCAAGCCTAAGTGCCTGTTGATATCCCATCTTAGGCAGATGAATCCAAAGAATTGCAGATTCAAGGGCCCATTATCAACATGGTACAAGGATTGGAAAAGTTACCAGAAACAGATGGTCAAGTCCAAGTGGTATTATTGTCAGGGTTTAGAAGAAAGAGTTGCTACCTTAAAAGAAAAGTTAGCAAAATTAGAAGATGGACTCACTAACATAGAAATGGCAATGGGTTATGGGCTTAAGCAGCTTGAAAGCTTAGGTCTTGGTGTAAATAAGAAGTTACAGCCTAAGCATGAAGTTGATTCAATGAAAGAGAAGCCAGGAACGAATGTGTCGATTTGGAAAGTCCAAAATCAAGATAAGCCCATCCATAATAAGAAGAGGCAATTTACGTAGTTCAAGATTCCAATAGCCCAAGTGTTCAAGCATTTGAGAGACGTAGAACTACTGACATGCGAAAACTTAACAAGGAAATGCAAGCCAATGGATCGTGACCCCAACAAATGGTGTGAATACCATGTAGGCCAAGTGAGGCATACTATTGAAGATTGTTGGAAATTGAAACACAAGGTGCAGGATTTTATTGATACCAAGATTATCCAACCAAGTTTTCTAGAGATTGATGAGTTGATTAGCAACAGTATTCCTTCCCCAAGTTTTGAAGGGGCATCAAATAGACAACTTCCAACATCAGGTATTAAGGATTTATTACTATCATCTGACTAGGTGGCTCACCACTTAAAGCAGTTAGGTATATCTCCGAGAGATCAATTCAATTGAATGGGTTGATTTCGAAGAAGTGATAGAAATATAAGGGGCAAAAAATAGGAAAGAATTTTAATTCCTGCATTTTCTTTCATTTTAGTGCTTGTAATAGATACGAGTTATTGAATAAAGTAGTTTTGTTTGCTATAAAGTTAGCTTAATTCAAATAGGGGCATTTCAAATGAGTGAAAATGAATAAAGAAAATATGAACTCGAAACTTAAAACTTTCCATCTAAGGGAATGATAACACATTACTTGAAAGGTTTAGGATGAAAGAGGCAACCCATGTCCCAAACACTAACCTTAAGCACACGTGAGAGTCGAGGGCCATCAAGGTGAGCAATTGGGCTCATTCCTTAAAGGAGTCCCATCTTGAACTTAGTATACGTGTCAAAATGATATTAGGCATTCGTTTCATCATCCCTAAACACAGTTATCTCTTGTAAACTTATTTGAACTTTTAAGGGATTTTTCTTAAAATTAACCTCACCAGTAACCACCTCAAACTGGGGCAATCAGGAGGTTAGGATCATTAATTTAGAGAAAAGGAGTAAACTAATTTATGCTTACCTTAGTCATACCAATTCTGAGCAAATATTGTCATAGATAATTCAATTTCTTTAGAATGAAGAAAAGCTTCAAACCATATATACCCCACCAAGGCTCGTACCCTTATTCAAAAACTTTAATCCATAAATTTTTCCAAAACACTCCAAAACCATATACACTTCCCCTAAGCTCATATACCTTGGACTTACTTTTTGGTGCTTCAAATCCTATTGAGTGAAACTCAACAATAGAAGGTGACTACCTTAACAAAAAAAGAAAAGAAGAAGAAGAAGAAGAATAAAAGTAGAGAAAAAAGTGAAAAAAGAAAAAAGAGAGAAAAAAAAGGGGAAAATGAGTGAGGTGATCACCTTCAAAGAAGAGTCAAATTACCAAAAGTTTGAATCTTAAAGGATATTTATGGCTAAACACTTTAAATTCTTAAGCCCAAAAGCAAAGCCCTCATTTTATGATCTAACCCACTATACTTGCCTTAATGAAACTTTTTTGACTAAAGAAATCAGTTTATCTTAAGCGAAATTTGCTCATGAAACTGAGGCAAGCCCATGTTTAATTTCTCCTAAGTTCTTGGCTTGTAAACCCGAGACTAATTGCATATGATTTTTTCAAAATTGGCTAAGTACATTGATATTCATTTGCTTAAACCATTGGCCAAAAGCCTTACATTGTAAACCTAGAAAAGGCTTATTGATTGACCAGAATATACCACTTATAAGATAGGCTACAGTTTTTTGGAATTAATGCTGAGAGTAAAAATAGACCTATGAGAGTGCAAGAAAGTCCAGTTTGACTAAATATTTCAAGTAATGATATTTATCCCCTTAGTGGAAAACTGAAGAGTTGAGTGATAGTACAAGTTAGAAATCAGTGCTTCTAAAAAGTTTAGAGATCATGAATTATGCTTCAAGAAACGAGATTGAAAGAATGAGTGATCAACGGGCAAGGGGCAAGCCAACCCCTTATTGGTAATCTTTAAGAGTTTTCAAGACTTTCTTACTTGTTAGCAGCATAATTTTCTATTAAAGAATGTTTTTTTTTTAAAAAAAAGAGAAAATAAAAAATTTTTCAAAAATTTTCAAGGAATCATCAAAATCCCTCAAACTCAAGTTATAGATTAATTTGTCAAAACTTATGAAAGTTTTCTTACTTCTTGTATCGCTTACTCAATGGAGCGCCATTCAACCCTTTCTAAGATCATTTGCTCATAAGAGTGCTATCCTATCTAGTCTTTTGCTAGGATTGCTTGCTCATAGGAGCATTGTCCTATCTATTCCTTTGTAGAATCGCTTGGATCGCTTGCTTAAAGGAGCGCTGTCTAGTCATTTAAAAAATTGCTTGCTTATGAGAGCGTTATCTCATATCATCTTATCTTGTCTTTGAAAGTTTATCCTTTCGAGCAATTAATCCTGAAAGCAATCCTCTTCAGATTAGTCATTAAAGTAAAAAAGAATCTCGAAGAGATCTATCCTCTTCGAGTCACCAAAGTGAAATCAGTTTTGAAGTGATCTATTATCTTTAGATTAGCTAAAACCAATCTCGAAAAGATTTATCCTCCCCGGATTAGCCAAAACAAATCTCAAAGAGATCTATCATCTTCGGATCAACCAAAACCAATGTTAAAGAGATCTATCTTCTTCGGATGAACCAAAACTAATCTCAAAGAGATCTACCTTTTTTGGATTAATCAAAACCAATCTTAAAGAGATCTATTCTCTTCTGACTAATCGAAATCAATCTTGAAGAGATCTATCTTCTTCGGATCAGTCAAGCCGAATCTTGAAGAGATCTATTCTCTTTAGATCAACCAAAATTGAATCTCGAAGGGCTCTATCCTCTTCGGATTGGTCAAAATAAATCTTAAAGAGATTTATTCTCTTTGGATCAACCAAAACCAATTTCGAAGAGATCTATCTTCTTTAGGTCATCCATCAACTAAAACAAAGCAAGAATCTTGAAGAGGTCTATCCTCTTTGGGTTACCAAAATGAAATTAGTTTTTGAAGAGATATATTTTCTTTAGATCACAAACCAAAAAGGAATCTTGGGGAGATCTATCTTCTTCGAATCATCTACTAAACCAAAAATAAGTTTTTTGAACTCTCGAAGAGATCTATCCTCTTTGGACTATTCGTCGAATCAAAACAAGTTAATTTTATCTCCAATGGTTTTTGCCTTATCCTTCTAAGATAGGTTCCCCTTAAGATTTTGGCCTTATTCTTCTAAGATAGGCCCTCTTGAAATTTTTGCTCCGTCCTTCTAAAATAGACATCATTAAGCCCTATCCTTCTAAGATAGGCTCCTTTGAAATTTTTGCTCTATCCTTTCAAAATAGACATCATTAAGCCCTATTCTTTCAAGATAAGCCTCTTAACCTTTTACTCTGTTCTTTCGAGACAAGCATTCATTTGCCTCGTCTTTTTAAGATGGGTAGTTTATTCTATATATTGACCTTTCAAGTTGATATCTTTCATCAAAATAAAACAAAGCTTAGTTGATTAGTTCAAAAATAGGATTTGGCAAAAATAGATATCTCCTTTATTTTTGTAGCAAAGTTTTAATCGAACTTCACTACAAAGAGGGATAGTTGTAGATACTTTATTTTTTCCAATTTTGTTAATTGAGCTAGGTTAATAAAATAAAAATAAAAAATAAAAAAACGAAAATTAAAAGAAAAATGAAAAAATAAAAATATAAGAAAAAAAAGGAAAGAAGAAAATTAAGTTAGGTCATAATAAGTTGAGTTGTGAGTCGAGTCATGTCAAGTTAGAGTAAGTTGAGTTGTTGGATCAAATAACAAGATGGATTGAATTATTAATTTGTCTAATCTAAGGACTTAAATCAGATTAGGGAATTATTGGGCTAAATTAGATCAAGTCAGGCCTGGAAAGAAAAGCCTGAGCTAACTAGAGTTCCTAGAAGTTAGGGTAAATCTTGGAAGAATTGTAATTAAATCTTTCGTATCTTTTGAGCATATAAATAACATATTGGCCAACAATTTGAAAAAGAAAAAGGTTTTTATTTTTTATTTTTATCACACTCCTACCCAAAACACCACACAAACACCACCGCGTTACTACACAACCACCACGCAACACCACATAATATTACCTTAGCACCATTGCATAACAACTACAGTCACTGCAATCCACTACCCAGTGTCACCTAGTCCACCACCCAATGTTGCTTAGTTCATCACCAATCTACCACCTAGCGTCGCTTAGTAGCACTTAGTCCACCGCCTAGCATCACCTAGTCAATTGCCCAACAGCACCCAGCCTGTTGCCCAGTAGTGCTTAGTCCACCACCTAGCATCGTCCAGTCCATTGCCCAGTGTTGCCCAGTAGTGCTTACTCCACCATCCAATACTCCACCATCCAACACCGACAGGATCCGACATTAGGTAAATTTTCATTAATTTTTTGTATTTATTTATTTCATTAATTTTTATTAATTTACTTTATTAATTATGTTTTTTTCCCTTTATTAACTATTTTTGTGTTCAAGTGCAGTTTTTTTTTGTTTTTTTATTATTTATTTTGTTGTAATAAAATTTAGTTGAATTAAGTTTTATTGAAAAATTACGTTTTATTTAAGAAAAAAAATATTTTTGACACATAGTAGTTTTAAAAAATAAAAAATCTTAAATTGAGTTTTTTTTTCAACAAGATTCGTTTAGTTAGGTTTTTTTTATTAAATTTGAAAAATTAGATCTTTTAGGTTTATTTTTCTAAAAATAATAAATGGATAAAAAATTTAAATTTGGCTTAGTTTTTAAAATAAAAAGAACCCACCCACTAAATATTTTATAAAAAAAAAAAGAACTACGGCCGGTTTAATCTTGATTAGCGAGTACGTAAATACCTTCTTAAAAATTCGTAATAAAAAAATTACCCAAAATAAAAAATTCGTAATAAAAAATAATAAAAATAATTTTTAGTTACATTTTGTGAACTTAAATATATTTTTAGAAAAATTACAAAAAATAAAGCCCATCAATTTTTTCTTCAATATTCATATAGTGACTTAGTCTTAATAGGTTAGTCCCTGAACCCGGTTTTCTAGTTCAATTTTCTAAAAGTTAATTTTTTTAGAATATCCGCAAACTAGTAGATTTTATTTTACTGATTGAACCGGTTGGCGACTCCATTTTTTTTTTAAAAAACAACATTTTCTTTTCCTTAGTTTAATGTTGAGTAATTTATATTAAGCGGACTGAGCTTAATATAGGTTAAATTAAAGAAAACAAAATAGGCCTCAGTAGGTAGTGATTGAGGGAAAAATGGCGGCTACAGATGGAATAGGGGGTAAGGTCTAGTAAACTAGTGAGGGGGAAAGGGGATTAAAGCAAAAAAAGTTGTTGAGAGAGAGAGAATAGGGGGGTAAGGTCAGGCGTCATAATTTAGGGTAGTAAGGGAGAGAAGGGAAACCAAGAAAGAGAATAAGGGTTGGGTAAGGAGAGTAAAGGTGAAACAGAGAGGGAGAAGCTGAGATGAGAGAGAAGAATCAGTGAGGTGAGAGAAAGAGAGAAGACCGAAAGAGAAGAAATTTCGGTTAGAAAAGTAGGATTTAGGATAGGGTTGCTTAATCTAGGATCTTTTAGAATATAGGGAGTAATTAAATATAAAAAAATAAGATGAAAATTAATTATAAAAATAAATGAATAAATACTGTGTAGGAAAAATAGGTTTTTATATAATATCACAATGTAAAATATTAATAAAATTATTGTATCCTATATGTAAAATATAAAATTAATATGCTTAATATATATACGTAAAATAAGAATCTTAAAAATAATTAAATTCGGACCTTAACTTCGATTACTAAAAATACTAACTTAAGGAGTTTACAAATTAAATAAAATACTAACTAACTAGGATATTTCACCCTCTCTCTCTCTTATTTGTATCTTATCTTTATCCATTTTGTATATAATATGCATTTATTTGAAATTTAACATTTGTAAAACTACCTTCTTTGTATTTATATGTTACGTAGAGTATGAGAATTGTAAAGTGAAAATTCAAGTACTTTTAAAAGAAGAGATTTAAAAAAAATATTTTATGCTTTGAAAAAGGATATCTCAATTGGTATTTTTGTAAAAATAAAAATAAATGGTGAAATAAATTCAAATTTACAAGGATTATTAGGTATTTAATTTCAAAATAGGGGTATAAATACGCTTACGTTTTCATTTTTTTAGCCTTTTTTTCTTGCTAAACACATGATTTAAATAGATGATAAAAAAAAGAAACTAAAAAGATAGAAACAAATGAACTAAATAGAGCCCATAAGTGGCTTCAAAAATAATCTAACACAAATAATGTGTTTTATCAAACTATAGTTATTTAACTTTAACTAATGAAAACCAGTAAATTGAAATTTTTCTGCCAAAACTTAAAACCTAGCTCGGAGTAGTCGAAGGTACATGTGTCGTTGTCAAACTGTAACTGGTCACCTACACCGTTTAATAACCTCTGAGATACCATTAAAAGTAATATGGTGGCGAAAGCTTATCTTTACCCAAATTTAGCTTTTAAGGACCAATTATAGTGTCTTGTGACCTAGGGAGCTTAAATATGGATACTCTTGCATGCCATGCTGTTGACTCATTGCACAATCTTCTTTCCGAATTACATAATCCTTCTAATGATCTCTACATAAGAGCTACTAGACCGTTACGCTATGTTTGGATTGAGAGAAGAAATAGGGAGGGAGGAAAAGTGAGGATTTCAACAAATTTGCATTCGTTTGAGAAAATAAGGGAAGGGAATGGAGAAGGTGATGGATTTGGAAGAGAAAAACTGTCTCTTAAGCCTATAAAATCCGTTCTCTCTAAATTAGAAGGAGATAAATAAAATTATTATATTATCCTTTAAAATAAAAATAGTTACAAACTTTTATGACATTTTGATAAGTAAAAAATCGTTATACTAACTTTCCTTCACAATCTTTCCTTCCTTATTTAAAAAGGGGAACCTATAAATTTTTTCCTTCTCTTTCTTTCCTCTATAAATCGTTCATCCTTTTCTCTAATTCCTTTTCTGTTCCCAAATTTCCCAATTATATTGTTAAGGATCAAGTTTGTTCATAGTGGATGAAGTGGCTGATTTAAGTTCACTTTTGAAATTGAGAGGCTGTTTATAATATTAACAGGGAGACCGAAGAAGAAAAACGAAAATTTAAATACTTCTATTATTTCTCGCTTTTTTTTTTTTTTTTTAAATCTAAAGTTTGCTTTAATGCCTAATGATTAAAAAACAGTTATTAGATCAAGACAAAGTAGTATCAATATATACCTCAATGGTGTGAATTTGGATGTCCATTGCAGAATTCATTGAGAAAGTACACTTTTTAGGGAGAATCTGTTCGACTAGATGAGTAGGAGTGTTTTCATGACTAATTGAAAATGAAAGTACAGGGTGCTCAGTATTTATATGAACTCATAAGATTTAACGGAATATAACTAACTCACTACTCCAGGTTAGACTAAAAACTAAGACTACAGCCTTGTGTATTATTCTGTTATGTACAAGTAAATAATTATAAGTTATGACAGCTTACACGAAAGCCTTCTATATTATTCTATTATGTACAAGTAAATAATTGTAAGTCATGGCAATCAATTGTGATTACCACAACAAAGAGAAATATTTATATCAATATGAACTTGAAGATCCTTAAATCACCTAAAGAAGTTCCTTTGTTCTCAAAGCTTACGGTTTGTTGCTTTTTAGTCTTCCATGAAATCAAGGCAGTGCCTAATAAAATACAAATGCCACTAATAGATTTTCTATCAATTCGACACAAACCCCAGATTAGGATCGGAATACCCACAAGTAAAGAAAATAAGTTGGCAGCAGGATAAAAAGGACCAAGAGAGATACTGTTTGACTAGATTAATAGAAGTATTTTCACGACTAACTAAATAATGCAATTATAGTGTTTCGAGAGGGGACAGTAGATAGATAGACTCATAATCCACTTATTTTTAAATTTTTAATGGCAGTTTCTATTAGGAAATTGATCATCTTCATTTAATTTTTCTTCATTTATCCCTTTGAGATGTTATGTATAATCAATTATTGAGATTAAAAAAAAGATAATTATATCATAATAACATCATGGAGCATTTCAAAAATCAAGATAATCCTATCTATTAATTTATAAATTAAAGAAAATTCAGAAAAAATAAATAGGAGGATCTAAATCCATATAACACAACTATAGCAATTCTGGTGTGGGGGGGGGGGGGGGGGTGGGGGGGGGGTGG